>JANHGN010001317.1:0-80819 GCA_024605025.1 Megaceryle maxima | reverse complement strand
AAAAAAAAAAAATTTGTGCTAAAACAGAACAAAAATTGGAATAACAACAAAAAAAAAAAAAAAAAAAAAAAAAAAAAAAAAATCTTAAATTAACCAGTAGCGCTCCTATCTTTAGAAAACAGAATGTCTGAGTCACTAGCTTGTGTCTTCACTAGGCTATGTGTTAACGGTAATTTTTATCCATTTGCCAGGATGGAGATTTAATAACAGGGATGGAAACCAAGTGTTTAGAGGAGGCAAATTCAATAATAGATGTCAGTAAGGATTAATGAATAAGGCTATGTACCAGAAAGCACAAGCCTGTGTGTACTAATACAAAGAAATCTATTTGCAGCACAGTGGAGCACAGGTCACTTTGAAGTCATTAGCATACTGAATTACTAAAGAGCTGCATCTAAGGCCCTTCAGTTGTCATTAGAACATGTTTCCCAAGCTATTGCATTTTCATCCTACAAATCTCCCTGTGAAGCTCACATTTGCTTGCTTTCTGTTAAGTCTTCCATACAAACAGGGCCATCTACATTTCTTGTTGTGTTTGGCTTATGTATCACTTCTGAATTGAGCTTTTTGGGAGGAAAGCTAACTTTTCAAAATCCTGGCACATGCTCCAAAACATAGAGACTGGGGATTTTTATAGTTTTACAACTATGTGAGACTCTGTTTACCTATACGCCTCTACATTTTTCCTCTCTGATCTTGCATATGTTAACCTCTGGTCTGGATTATGAGGGGTGGGTAAGTGGCATGAAGTGAGCAGCAAGAATTGAATGCAGCTGTCCACATTTGAATGGAGCTACCCACAGTGGGGAAGACAATGGGAGGAAAGAAAAAAGTGGATTCCAGTAGCAAATGGCCTATGGGGCCAGTTCCACTTGCTTCACACTGATTTTGTCTTAAATTTGGCTTGCTCTTGTATATGCCACTTAGATGTTTTGGGAAGACTTCACGTGTAGCTATTACTTCCATATAAAATTATCAACGGGAGTTTAAGACTATTTGGACTTACTGAAGAAGCCACAGAAACAAAATGCAAGTCCTCTGTTCTAAAGCCCAGTCTCTGAATTTAAGAATCTGCAAAGTATGTAGTAGGCCAGGTTTAAAGAGAGTATGAGAGAATGCAGAGATTCTCAGATCACAAAACCACTCTACATGCTCAGCAAATAAAATATTCAGGTCATAAAATATTGCTAAGTCCTTCCTAGTGAAAGTCTCATTCCTTATATAGTTTGTATTTTCAGTTCTACAGAAACTAGATTTTAAGTCTCAAACAGAGGATGGTTTTTTGGGGGGTGGGGGGGAATTTGAATTATCTGAGCTTAGACTTAATTGTACAATGTATCATTTCCCCACGTACACACAGAAAACAGAGAATCATAGAATCACAAGATCATTCTGATTGGAAGAGACCTTCAATATGGTAAAGTCCAACCACTAACCCAGCACTGCTAGGTCACCATTAAACCACGTTCCTAAGTGCCACATCTACACATCTTATAAAACCCTCTAGGAATGGTGACTCCACCACTTCCCTGGGCAGCCTGTTCCAGTGTTTGACAACCCTTTCTGTGAAGAAATTTTTCCTTGTATCCAAACTTCCCCTGGTACAATTTGAGGCCATTTCCTCTTGCCCTATCACTTGCTACATTGGAGAACAGACTGACACCTACCTCACTACAACTTCCAATCTTCTTCCAGTCAGTTGAAGAGAACAAGGTCTCCCCGAGTCTTGTTTTTTCCTAGCTAAACAACTGCCATGAGCAGCCAGTTTCTCCAGGAGGATGCTTTGGGAAACAGTGTCAAAAGCTTTACTGAAGTCTAGGTACACAACATCCACACCTTTTCCTCATCCATTAAGCAAGTCACCTTCTCACAGAAGAAGATCATGTTAGTCAGACAGGAACTGCCTTTCATAAACCCATGTTGACTGTACCTGATGACCTGGTTGTCCTGTACCTGTCATGTGATGGCACTCAAGATGATTTCCTTCGTCACCTTCCCCAGTACTGAGGTCAGACTGACAGGCCTGTAGTTCACCAGATCCTTCTTTCTGCCCTTCCTGTAGATAGGCATCACATTTCCTAACCTCCAGTCAACTTGGACCTCCCTGGTTAGCCAGGACTGCTGATAAATGATGGAAAGTGGCTTGGTGAGCACTTCCACTGGCTTCCATTGGGTGTATCCCATCCAGCCACAGAGACTCGTGTGAAGCTAAATGGTATAGCAGGTGGCCAATCCTTTCCCCTTGGATTATGGGGACATCTTTCTGCTCCTCATTTCCATCTTCCACCTTAGGGGGCTGGGCACTCAGAGGACAACTGGTCTTACTATTAAAGACTGAAGAAAAGAAGGAATTAAGCACCTTGCTCTTCTCCTTATCCTTGGTCATTATATTCCCCCCACATCCAATAGTGGATGAAGATTCTCCTTAGTCCTCTCCTTAGGTGGGCTGCATACGTAAAAAAGGCAGGTTATATTTTGTATAGGTTTAATGCACTTTAAATACTCAAAAAAGCATAGTAATGCCTTCAAAACTTTAAACATTACTATAATTTAATTTTTCTATATTGTGCAGGACTCAAATGACACTGAACAAACCCAAACTAAGCCCTGAGCCGTCACCTGCATCTTCTGGAAACAAAAGTGACTCAAGCTTGCAAGATGAACTGAACAGCAGCTCTGAACTGCAGGAGAGTTATTCTAATAAATAACTGTTAGCAGTCCTTTGATTATACTATGCCAGGTTAGTAAAGTGGGGTTTTTGTTTGTTTTTTTTTTTAACTACCATGCCATCTACACCAATTATAACAGCACTTCAGCAGTGCTTGCTACAAGCCAATTGACTGATGTTTATTCACGCCCCTCAGCACACTGGCTGTGGATATTTATGAGCAATAGCTACAGCTGCTTGTGAAATAGTATTGGCTCAATAATTATGTCATGGTTTCCACTTGTTCTTCAAAGTCACAGGGTAGCTGCTGTTCTTCAACTCCTCCAGCTTTACGGCAGCTGTAGGACTATAGCCACCATACTTGCTATTCCTACTTGAACATCCTCTTCATTATGCATCTACACATTGGCACAGGAAATTCTCAGGACACAGAAAAAGATCTTCTTTCAAGGTAATTTTCCACAGAGGTCTCACTGAGAAAAGCTTGGACAATAGTAAATTGATAGGTCATACTATGTTTGACTTTGGAAATACAAAAGCAAACTACATCTTCTTGCACTGATATTCTTACTGCAAAGTGGCTGCAGGAATAAGGCTTCTTAATCTAAAATGTCTTACTCCGTACATAAAAATTAATTTGCTTCTATCAGAATCCATCCATCTACTCATTTTTTTAAAATTTTCTCTCTGGCTCAGTTTCTCCTTCAAACAGCCCAACTAAAAATAAAAATTCTCAGTGCCCAGTGCTGCAACTCTTGCCTTTTCTGGTTCCAGCTGCACAAACACACAGAGCCTGCTTTCTCCTACCAGCGTTTTCTCTACTTCCTTCTCAAAGATGCCACATTGCAACATGGTGTTTTATCAAACTCCCCAGAATGCAAACAGTATTCCGAATCTGGTAGCAGGTTTGAATACCTTCATGGTTTTGGTGTGAAACTCTCACAGAAAGAATTAGTGCCAAGCAAGAGAAACTATCCTTAGTGCAACACGACTGCCCTCTCAGCACAAAACACTTGCATCCAACAATCTCATCTAGATGCCATTTTCACTTTAAGACAGTCTTCAGCAATGACACATTCCTTCAAAACAGTGTATAGAACTCCAACACTCTTGTTAGAAGAGCACAAAGGTTGCAACATGGTCTGTTTTAAACCTACCCTGTACTGACTCCACCAAAATACAACAGAAAAGCAAAACCACTTCAGAACGAGAGGCAACTAAATAGTTCAGAGGTTCACAATTGCAAAATTGCAGATTTGTCCTTTCCAAGCAACAGAATCCTCGTGGGAACAGATCAAATTTCTATTTTCTCTTGGGATAAGTAAATCTAAAAATAGTTTCTGACACAGGGAAAGCTACAGAGCTAGTGACTGGCAGATACTCACATTTTGCCTTAGGCACTAGTGCAAGGAAAGCAGAGGCAGAGCAAGCGAGCACACATGGTCAGGGACAGAACTGCAGTACCAGGATTGCTGATGAGCATGTGGATGATTTAGCCCGGAGAAGAGAAGACTGAGAGGAGACCTCACCAATGTCTATAGATTTCTAAAGGGTGGGTGCAAGGAGGATGGAGCCAGAATTTTCAGTGGTGCTCAGTGGCAGGACAAGGGGCAACAGGCACAAGCTGGAACACAGGATGTTCCATCTAAACATGTGGAAAAACTTCTTTAGGGTGAGAGTGACAGAACACTGGAAAAGGCTGCCCAGGGAGGTTGTGGAGTCTCCTTCTAGAGATATTCCAAGCCCACCTGGATGTGATCCTGTGTTAATGTGCTCTGGGCAAACCTGCTTTGGTGGAGGGGTTGGACTAGATGATCTCCAGAGATTCCTTCCAACGATTCTGTGATTTCCACAAAGATCTGCAGTGTTCACTCACAAATAATGTAAAAGAAAATTAACAAGAAGAGCCAAGGGTTCAGATATACAAAGTGTTCCCTGCTTAATCCTATGTGGGGCTTGGTTCTGCTAGTCTAGTCTGCATGCTAGTTTTAAAATCAGGCACTGCAAAGGCTTCTTTCTTTTAACTTCACTGATTGGAAAAAGATGTTTTAGAGTTTTCTAGTATTATAATGCACTACAAGAAAGATGAAAAAAAAAAAATCCCATTTGATCTGCAGTGCATCTGGATTTTTTTTTTTTAAGTGGTCTGTTAATGTAGTGAAAAGTTTTTCATACCATTAAATGACAATTGAGAGAAATTTATATCTTTTAAGACTTACACATACCATGTAATGCTCTGCCTTTTGTTTTAAGGACTATTATGCTCTGGCCAGCAATATTCTCTTTCTCATTTCAACTCAGGTTGAAAGCAGTTAAAACATGGAGGTACAGGGCCCAAGTAAAGGAAGGAAAGTCACATGCTGTTATGCATGGTGTTAACAAAATAACAAACTGAGCAGCTAGTTTTTAATTCCCCGGGGAAAGAAAGCAGTAAGCATCCAAATTTTCATATCAAAAAAGTGTATTTTTCAGGCTCTGAACTTCCACAGAATGCAAACAGTGGACTTAAATAACCTGTGGTCTATATTCCTGTTTTAGCAAAACTAATTCTTCTTCTACCAAGAACCAGACAATCATAACAGATTTGAATCTTTGTACTTTAGTGAGATTCAGGTGATGACGTATTTTCTAATGCCAGGAAAATGTGACATTACATATGAATTACTAGACAGTTCCAAGAATCAGGTTTATACAAAGATGATTTTTTAAGCAAACTGTTATTAAAACAGCAGTGATACCAGCTTTTGTTTGTTGTTGCAAAACACTGAAATCTACTTCTCAGCCTAAAAGCATGGAGACTCCTTATAGAAAATAAGAAGTATGTACTTCAAACAGACTTTCCAGCCTGTGAATGAACTTCAGAAAAAAGGGCTAGTACAAGGATATTTCCATTTCAGAAACTACAGTATCTAAAGAATGGTTTAGGGTGTGGCTTGACAACACACTGATAAAACTTTTTGATGGGTAGGAAAACATTAGGCCAGCAAAACTCATGTGACTGTACAAGCAGTTTGAAATGCAGCAACAGATCTATACTGAAAATGAATGTGACCATTCAAAGCACCACAGTGGAAAAAGGCCTCTGAGCGAAGTTTCTATCCTGTAACAGTCCAGTCATTCTGTTAATTAGCCAATGTTTTACACTAAATCACTGAATTGCAAGACAATCCACTGGGGTATTGATTGCACTTATTTTATAGTGGAGCTCTTCTTGAGATGGTATCCCCATTAGCATTGTAAAGATACCTGAAACAGATAGAATTATGTTACTGAGAATCTTTCACAAAGAGATGAAACACATTGAACAACTAAGATAACAATACAAAACAACTTCCCTTTATTCGCATTTCCTGATCTTGTCTTCATTGTACAAATAAATCTGCTGTGCAAAATAGTTTATAAAATACTAAAAAATGCTTTTATTGTAGAAAAATAAAGTTTCTAGATATACAGTTACTTTGCACTATCACAAATATTGTCCAGTATTTAACATTTAAATTTAATATCACAATACTCAAGTCATGTGAACCAATGATCCTACTGGTAAGAAAGCTGCTACTGAAACGCAGGTTCGCTAGGGATCTGTTAAGTATTTTCCTCTTTTCATATCTACACCCTTACACAACTCTTATGACCCACACTTGAAATTGCACCCACATCATCAGCTGAGGCATTGGGCCATCCTCTCCTCCATTATCATGTACAAAATAGCGAGTTAAATTGTAAATTGAGTAAATGGCAAATTTTAGTAAATCGTGGCAACACAGGAGCTACACGGTGCAGTCACAGAACAACAAAGATCCCCCAAACTAGATTTGAACTTAGCCGAGAAGCAGTGTAAAGGCAGCCTACGCTGGATTCTGGGCATGCGCAGCTTGACTTCTACCAGTGCCCAAGCTAGCAGGCTTAAAAACCAGTTTTGATCTCTCTCTGCTGCAATGCAATTGCAATCACTTCAGCATGAAATGCCTCCAAGTAGTTTTGATACAGTCACCTGAACCCTCATTGTTCCAATTCGCTTTCATTCTGCAAGGTCTTCATAGCTAAACCCCAGAGGGTCATGCTGGAGAAGAATGGTCCTTCATTGTTCTTGTATGCAGCAGATGATGTTCGACTGCCTAGTGGATCATTACAGTGACTGTCCAAGCTAACCATAGAAGAACGGATCAGGGGAATATTATCAGATTGTAAAGGTTCTTCTGCAGAAGATATATCTACATCTGCATAAGCATATGGTGGTGGTAGAGGAGTTTGCTGCGTCTGCGCTTTTGGGAGTTTAGCAGAATCCACATTCAGTTTCTGCTGGTTTGCCGCGTCATGGTGTTGAATCATTGATCTCAACTTACAGTAAGAATCCACAGAACTATCAAATTCAGTTGAATTTGCAGTTGGACGAATGGGAAATTTAACAGAAACCGGTAACAATGTAACAGACATTTCTTGGCCAAAAGAGTCAGAAGTCTGAGATTTGTCAAGGTCAGAAGTTTCAATCCCTTGAGTAAATTCATCTAGTGTGTTTGGACCTTCATCACTGGCTTTACAATGCATTTTCTTGTGCCGCCGTAGAACAGCAGAGCGAGTGAAGCATTTGTTACAAGTTTCACAGGTATAGGGTTTTTCTCCTGTGTGAGTCCTCACATGCCTACGCAGGTCACCAGAGCCTGCAAAACATTTCCCTACAAGACAGAAGTGATACATTAAGATTTTGTTCTTAACAGAAGTGCATAAACATGTTTTAACTAGGGAAAATACCAAGTCATTAGGCTTAGTATGTCCCAGTCGTGGCACTTGATCTAGAACCAGTTCAAGCGAGTTCCATCGACTTTTGCAATTCAGTGACTTGCTTCTTCTTGATCTGATTTTCTATCTTGTGCTTCCCAGTGCCTTAGTTTCTCTCTCCAGAGAGGGGAATATCCATTACTATTTGAAAGTTGTGAGTGCTCTCTGTATCAATCTTTTTGGAGGCAAAAAAAATTTTAAGGATTCAATTTAATCTGTCTGTCTGGAAAAAGAGTAGGCTAATAAGCTTCTAAATATATTCTTCCAATGAGAACTGCATCACAGAAAATAATGCTTTGTTCATGATCAAGGAACTATTCTTAATATGCTGACAAAGTTAGCTTTTTTGTTAACTTTGAACTAACGTAATGCAGTCCATTTTTTATATTCTAGACAGAGAATGTGTCAAAACAGTCAATTTTTTTATTGTTGAATTTTATTGTATCCTAATATTTACAACTGTTTGCCTATTCTTAGAACTACAGGCTCAAATAAGTTCAGTTACTGTACTGCAAAGAAACAAATGCCCAAGGCTGAACCAAGGCAAGTGTAAAAGAACAACAGAGCATTAATTTCCAGAATTGCTACATGATTCAGACACCTCACATTCTTCAGGATTATAGAAATGACCTGGTACCTGTTTGTGATTTTCTCTCATTTTACCAGGTTAAAGATTATTTTATTTTGTGTGGCCAGATACCAACTAAAATGAACCATATCTGAAAGCCCAGTAAAACTGCAGTCTCGTACTTTTTATTCTTCTATCCAGGTTTCTCTTCAGAAAAGCCATTAAAGAGTAACAGTAAGATGACAAATTACTGGAATAACACATCTGGATTTTTTGCATAATGTGAATTATTTCTTAATTCTTGATCAGACTCTCCTTGTACTATTTTTGCTTTCTCAGTCCAAGACGACTTGGCTAAAATGAAAAATAATCAAAAGCCCACGACAAGGCAAGATGAAAATAGGCCTATTTCAATGTCAGCAACACAACTGTTTATACTTTCATATCCTGCATGTCTGCATTTCCTCCTTCTGATGCAAGGCCTCCTGATAATATTAGCTTTTCTTGTGACTCAAGACATTAAAAATAAAACATACTGCAGTTGGACATTATCATACCCTCCAAAGCTGACTCCTCAGAACATGAATGAAATTATACCAATATAGCCCTTAAGGGCAGAAAAGTAAGTAGTATGCAGGATGCTACGTGACATATGAGATAAGGATAGACAATGCAATTTCTGAGAACTGTGATATACCAGGATGAATTATTGATCAGAGCCAATTTTGGACCACCCGGAAGTATGACCTATCTAGCTGATTTTGAAAATGGGTGTTTTCTGGTACAAAGCACTGATCAAGGTTTGATTTTATTCCGTTGAATTGGCTGAAGCAAAGTAGCAAATGTGGTTATTATCAAACTCTATGGTTGAATGAAGTTAAATCTGAACAGTATTCAACTGGGAAAAAAACCAAACCAAACCAAACCAAAAAATAAAAACAAACAAAGCAACAACAACAACAAAAAACCACAAGAAAAAAGTCCAACCCATTGATAGCCAAGTAATACCAAACCTAGCTTTCCATCAGAAAGGACTGCACTGAAAATTAATCAGTTTTTGAACATGTACAAATACAATGTTGACTCCTCTTATTTACTTTCTGTAGTCTTTGACTGAAATTCATTTTTGAACTTATTTACAACAGTTAAAGGGGTTTAATACACCAAATGAAAGACTACAAAGTGTGCAAGACAAGATTTTGTGAAAAACTTTCACAACATGGCATTTCAATTAAAATAATTTTGGTTAATTGCTATTCTGCTGACATAGGAACTTATCACTTAAAGAGCAAAGATACAACCAAGCGATGGACAGTGAATCTTACCACATGCTGAACAGCTGTATGGTCTCTCTCCTGTATGCCTAATTCTGTGCTTTACTAATTTTCGTTGCATGTTGAATGACTTCCCACATTCATCACAGGTGAATATTTTATCTGCTGTATGGGTCTTTTTGTGCTCCTTTAAATTACTAAAGTTACTGAATCCTAGAAAAATACGACAGACACTGAGATTAAAATGACTCCTCATATTGCAGTCAAGAAAAGCTCGGAGGCAGAAACTTTTTCTTATATACCTCTGCCACAGATATCACAGAGATGAGGCTTTTCTCCAGAATGAATAATGATATGACGCTGAACATCACCAGAAGCAGCAAATCTGTAACAGAATACAGAAACCCACTTACTATCTTTATAAGGCCCTTATTCTCCTAAGCTGAGTATCATGTGGAAATCAGCTATAATGAATGCCTGATGTTCTGAACGAAGATTACATCTGAAATACAGGATTGTAATGGATCGATGTTAAATGGATGCATTTAAGAAAAACATTTTGAAGCTGGCAATGTCCAATTAAATCTATGGTAGAAAAAAAAACAAACCAAAAAATTATTTTCACCATTAATGTTACTAATTTATTCTGCATTTAACTTAGTTCATGTATAAATGCTATTCTTAAATAAGTATATTCTCTTGTCATCTGTTGCAGAAGGCAGAAGTATTTAATGCCTTGCTGAAATTAATCAAGTTTCGCATACTACATAATTCCCATAAAATCTAACAAAAATTATATAACCAAATAATAAAAAAGTGAGGGAGAAGTACAAGCCCACATAGTTTACTGCAGCTCACATTATTCAAAATACATGATACAGTATATCCTTAACTAAAGATATCAATATAAAAAAAATAAGACTACGGACTATATATGTAGTGACCTCTTTATCTTAATAAGACTTGCAACAAAGCACCTGCAGACATTTATGTATTTTAACCCCATCAATACACATTTAAACCCAGTGACTTTTAGGTAAAATTGAGCAGAATGCTGCCTTAGCTCTTGGTCCTTTGTTTATTATGAAGAGAAAGAAAACATGAACTAGTTTTATCATGTTAACTTTAATGATGATGAACAAGTCTACTCACCTTTTCCCACAGATTTCACAAATGTATGGCTTTTCACCAGAGTGTCGACGTAAATGTGTCTGGAGATTACCTGCCTGAAGGGACAGTAATTTAAACATTTAAATTCAGCTAGCCTGTTGTATACTGATAAAAAGAATAATGGGAACTAGGAGACTGGTTTTTTTGTTCCTAATTCTAATGCACTGAAGACTATTAAGCATGTATGAACTCAAGCATTCCAATCTAGTAAAGACAGACTACCATTTACTTCCAAGATCAAACTGCTTGTGTATGCAATTATAGATCGAAAAGAACAGGAAAACAAAACAAAACACAAAGGAAAAAGCAAGACCTATAGTTGAAAACAGATCCAATTAGAAATGAAAATTACACTATCTAGATTGCAGGGAAGAAGAAAACTTACTAGTAATACGGTTCATGTTAGTCTCATTTTCCCTGTCCTACAAATAAAATATTGTTAATCAGGATGTCTGAATTCACCTACCAGGAGGTTAAAAAGAAAGTAATTGGGTAAATATTTTTCAATGCGTAAAATACTCAGAGCCAAGTGCTCCCAATCTATAAATATTTACTTCTATCAAAGGAAAACAGAACAAGAGATACATAAATGAACAAATGGGATTACTGGTAACTAATTTTTATTACATATCTTTCCCATTCCTGTAAAAATCATGCTATTCTATAGCAGGCAAATGAGATAATGACCAGATAAAACCATCTTACATCATTCCAACATTTTTTTTTAATTTTTTTTAAAGCCACTGGTGCTTCTGAATGGCTAATACACTGAGAGTCCAGTTCCCAAAGCACAAGATACAGCTCATCTGGATAAAAGAGCTGCAGATGTTCCAGAAATAGTGCATACTTCCACAGTCAGTTTTTAACCCTTCCCTTCTCTGACAGATAATGCCTGGTTTTACCTAAGTACACTAGAGGAGCATTAAGTCCTCTCAATCAGGAAAGAAAACTGGGAATGCAAAGATTATCATGCCCTCCTTAGTCACAATACAGCAACAAAAATAAAACCAATCAGTTAATTTCTTCTAGCTCCTTTAGATAATAAATTACCCATGATGATCAATCATTGTAATCAGAGCTGACAAAGTATCATAACTAAAGTATTGCAGACACAAAGGACAATATTAAATGGGTGACCATTTGAACTCCAAGAGAGCTTCCTTTAAACCCCGTGATTTTTTCAGACAACAGTATGACTGAACCGCCGTTCCCTCAGGCCAAACCTCATTGTACTGAAATGAATTCAAAGAGAGGCATTAGGCACCTATTTCTGAGGAAGAAGATGACTGAACTGACTTCTCCATGGAACAATTTGTGCTTTGGAAAGACAAAGGATTTTATGCAGAAGAGCATTTGAGTGAAACATACAAAAGACAGAACTTCTACCACTATCCATGTCACAAAACAGACCATATCACAGACATTTGAAAGTTATTCCAGATGAAGAAATATTTGAAGTTATCAACTATTCTGAAATAGTTGCCATGAAAGCATTTTTAGCCAGAATTAAAACATTCTAGAGAGTAGAAAGTACATCTATTTCATCATTACAAGCCTACGTTATTTCCTCCTAATGAGAGCAAAAGGGAAAAAAAAAAAAAACCCACCAAAATAATAAAAACATCTGTAACTTCTATTCTTCCTAAGCTTTTAAGGTGGTACACAACCATGGTTAAGGCATAATATGCTATCTCAATGAAAAAGCCTAAGAAGACTTCTGCTAGCATTTCAGTAAAGGGGGAAAAAAAACAAAACAAAACCAAACAAACCAACGCTCAGAAGAATCCTCTTTCTGGCTGCATACCACTCCTCACAAATTAGGAGACTAGACGTAAGATAGACTTAAACCATTTGTAACTGGCATGCTTTTAAAGAGAAGGAAAATATATATACAGTCCCTGTAAGAAACTCTGCAGAAGGCAGCAGTCAGGGGGTAGAACACGACATCCTGGATCACCAGCCAGAGAAGGACCACATAGCAACAGACTGTGTACTAGCATTAAGGGAAAGGTGCAGGCCTGGAAGTACAAAAGGAACCTTTCTCCAAAAAATCAAAGTAAATCACCGTAATTGTGGTTATTTCTTCCAGACTATGAGTTCCTATGTCAGTTTTCCCTACTTTCTCATTTCCTGTTTCACATTCCAACATATGGAACATCAGTTCCATACAGCAGGAACAGACATGCTACCAGGCACAACAAGTGCACTATCTCACAAGCACAGATGAAGGCTTAAATAAGAAAAGTGTTACTATTTCTGTACCTGCAGACTGAGAAGATCAAGAACAAGATTGGTCTTTTAAGCAGAAAGCAGACAGTAATTACTTTCTGGTAATTACATCTCACTTTCTTGTAGGTGGAGTCTTACTTATTTGCACAGTTCAAAAGCAAGTACCTCAGAAGTGTGCAAGTGCCCTTTATGACCAAAGAACTGCAGCACACAAGCTCAGTGCTATGGCTCATATTCTGGACCTGTAGATATCATCCATCAATATGTATCTACCTATACCTTCAGGCAAGTCAGGTAATGGGAAGGGAAGGGAGGGAAGCTGTTTAAAAGTTGGAAATGGAGTTTTATTGGGGTGTTTGAGTTAAAGAGGAGCAATGCATGTTGCATGAGTGTCATGCCTGTCATACACTCTTGAGTGCATGAAACTTTTTAAACCTCTCTTCATCTGCAGTAATGCTACAGAATATCACACCATTTGTCAGAAGTACTTATAATGGAATTTGTAAATAATGAAATTAATATGTGATTCATGTAATACCCCCTTTTTTTTTAAATAACTAGATGTTCAACCATCAATATGAATGAAAATGCACTTTCTTGGCCTAATAAGCAGACCCAGTTTTGCTCAAAATGGCTTGATAAGCATGATGAAACAGTACTGCTCACAGAAAGCAGTGTTATATTCCTATTTAGTAACAGAGTGGAAGATGCAAATCCACCAGGTTCATGGGTCAAAGAAGTCCCACAGGTGCACTACAAAACTGGAGCAAGAGAAGGGCAAGCATTCGTGGGTATGTAGACAACACATAATTCTAATCCTTAAACCAGGACCCAGAAGACCAAATATTCAATTATAATTATTATTTAATCTTAGTCTAAAAGATATGCACCTGTCTATTGTCTCCTGGACATATTCCAACCAAGAAAACAGAAAAGAGATGGACATATTGGAAACATGAGACAACTAGGGACCAAATTTGTAAAAATACAAGTTAAATGTTGCACCCAGAACAGAAAGCAAGCATTGCAGGGCAAACTAAGACAGCTAAAGCTTAGGCCATGTAAGCAGGGAATTTCACAAGTTTTTTTAAAATTATGGCTGTTTTGTCACTTCAGACAGACTGTTCTGCTGTTCTTTAAAGAAGGAATCCGAGCCCAATTATATGCATTTTGTTTTAATCCAACTCAAAAAACCCCAACCAACTGCTTAATAATTTATGCCATTTAGGAAGATGAAACTGTATTGTGAATACAGCATTATATAGAATTCTAGCCTGTATTTTTTTTTTTTCAGACATTGTAAAAATGCTATTCACAACATATCCCTAAGCATAAGGCAAAAGAACAGTCTGAGCATGAATGTTCTCTGTATTTCAAATACAGTTCTGGCTCTGCATAGTTAAATATTCCTTTAAAGGCAAAATGCATAATACATCTATTGAGAGCAGACAGAATCAAAGGTACAAAATGTATCAAAGAAATCTAAAGCATTTAACTTGCTATTTTCAAACAAGACATCTTAATATATTATCCCTAAACTGAAGTCTGCCTTTGAACAAAAAATACCTAATCTACAGATTTAAACACAAGGTTTTTTTAGAAAAAACATATAGATGCATTTCATTTTCAAGTGTAAGTACCAGAATATAAAATATTCCCACCTGTGAGAAGTGTTTCCCACAAATGTTACATTCAAAAGGTTTCTCACCTAAAAGAAGAAGAAACAGAACATACAACTTCTAATAGTTGCAATAGAATACAAATGTTTTAAATTGGCACACTTCCTTTTAAAACACATGAGAGTAAAAATATCCCCAACAGGACAGTTACTCATATATTGAAGGGGAAATTCCAGAGGAAAGTACATTTACCATTAAGCTTGTAAAGCAGACTTAGGAACAGAACGTACCTTTCAAAACAAGTAGATAGAAGTTTTTATTTGAATGGGAGTGTATTTTAATAATTTTTTTTTCCCCCCAAACAAAAGGGATACCATACCTCCAGGAAGACCAGAATAGATGACACAGTCCTACAACAACAACAAAAGCTATGGGAAATGCACCAGGTTTTCCACTTATACACACAAAAGCCCACTCTTAAAAATAAGGAATGTTAATTTGGAAGGATTCCGTTTCCTTAGTTCAACATGTACCATACATCTCTCATCAGCATGTAGCCATTTACTTCCAGCAAACACGTAATTGCCTTCAAATTCTCATCTTATATAAGAGTACATGATAATTAACTCAAGTATTTTGCTCTGAAATTCTAAATTTATACATATAAAACTGGTATTCTTGAATCTCCAAAAATATATGAGCAGCTTTAGTAAAAAAACACTAGTGCAGCCCACTTAAGCTTTTCAAAATAACTTGATTCTCAACCTAGAATGTGACTGCACTGTATTTCAATTCTGTAGCTGTGAATACCAGACAACTATATTTTTCTAATTACTTTTTCTCCTCTAGTGTTTCATAAAGGCATTTTTTTCCCTTCTTAAGTTTCCTAGTTGTTGTACTGTTGATAAAAATCTCTGTGCCTCTTCTAGAATTTTTAAAACAATAATACTCAAATACCACTTAATTCAATGTCAGTCAAAATTTCTAATAATATCTTCATGAGTCTAACTGTACATGAAGGACATATACAATCTGTCCCAAGTACAGGGAAGCAAAATTAATGTAAATTCTTTTGATTCTGAATGCAGATATTTCCAGGAGGAAAGAGATCATACACTGTGTTTTATCTTGGGGCTGATTCAAAAGTCTGTCTAAAGTGGTGGGATTTTTTGTGTTTTGTTTTGTTTGTTTTTTGTTTGGGTTTTTTTTTGTTGTTTTGGTTTGGTTTTTGTTTTTGTTTTGTGGGGTTTTTTGGGGTTTTTTTTGTGGTTTTGTTTGGTTCGTTGGTTGTTTTTTTCTTTATTATTATTTTTTTATTTTTATTATAATTTTCCTGATTTTACAGAATATGTCTTGGTTACTTGTAGCCTTCTCTTCCAGCAAATATTCCCTACATCAGTATTCTTCCTCCATCCTTGGAAAGCTTACAAGCCACATCTACAACATCCAGGTGTTGAGGCTCCATTTTCCTTCCTGCTGTAAAATACAGGTGATGTTCTTTCAACATATTTCAGAATCAAGGACTAAATACAACTAGATTTTAAAGCACTGACTAAACATACACAATTACGTGGCTTCACAAATGCAATCCTGCATTTAAGTCTGACAACTTAAGGCTGTATCTACCTTGTTGACTTAATGAATAATGGAAATCTTACAGCAGTTTCAAGAAAGCTTTTATTCAATTAAAGATAGAAATTAAGAAAGCAGGAACTCAACTATGAAGACCACTGAGGCTTGATTTCATTATTGCTCTGTATTTGCAAAACACTGAAAATTCTGGTACTGACAACACAAATATAAATGAAACCAACAGGGAGCCAGATCTGTGGCAACAGGGAAGGATTCCAAGAACCATAAAAGCATCAAGGTAATTTGAAACAGAGGATAAAAACCACTAGCAGTACTTTCTGCAGAAATTACCTACACAAAATAAAAAAGTTCCTGTTGTCACAGATACTATTAGCTGAACAGAAATCCACACTGAAATAACAAGAGGCTCAAATTTCTCAAAACTATTTTTGTAGGCTGCACTGATGTACAAAGAGCTGCATGGTCCCCCTCCCTCCCATGATAAAACAAAAAAGTTTTCTTTGAAAAGAAATCTTAGATTACTTTCTGGAAAATTCTGCACCTGCATAAAAATCCAAACCATCAGACATATCAAGCAGACTATTCCAAAATTGAATTCTAGCAGAAATACCAAATTATTCAATATTGTAGCATCCCTCAGGTGAAGTCAATTGCTTGCTAGGGTGTATTAGTAAGAGTGCAGCCAGTATCTTCTCTACCTATTACGGGTACCACTATCTACAAGCAATGGGAAGAGAGATGCACCCAGGTTGTTCTTGAAGATACACAATGATAGGACAAAAGATGATAGACACAAGTCTGTTCATAAGAAATTTCAGTAAGATATAGGAAAAGAGTATTTTACCCCATGTGGGTAAAACACTGGAATAGGTTGCCTGGAGAGGTTGTGAAATCTCTGTTCTTGAAGATATCCAAAATGTAACTACACAAGGTCATGAGCAAAACAACACAAGTGTAATTTGACCTGCCTAAAGCAAACTGGACTTGATGACCTGCAAAAGGGCAATTCTAATCTAAATAACTCTATGATTCTATGACTGTAATTAAAGTCCAAACCAAAAACTGTATCTGAGACCACGAATATTCTCAAAGACCATGCTGAACTACAACAGCAATACAGAAAATTTGAGGAAAAGTAGTTACTGAACTGCAGTTTAGATAACACTTAAATATCCCAAGGAATTTACTTTTGAGTCCCTGGACTGCCTTGTGTATTCTATCTGATGTTGTATCCTCCTTGTTCCAACACTCTGCAAGAACTGATGAGGATAAAGCACACAGCAATGGGATCAAAGCATTGTCAGCTCCAAAGGAGAAAGGCATGAAGGCAAAAGTAGTGTTCCTGAGGAGATCACAAAGGTGAGGAGCAGGCCCCACTAAGGCTT
This sequence comes from Megaceryle maxima, assembly GCA_024605025.1. Taxonomy (NCBI): domain Eukaryota; kingdom Metazoa; phylum Chordata; class Aves; order Coraciiformes; family Cerylidae; genus Megaceryle; species Megaceryle maxima. Next base: position 63,534 of record JANHGN010001317.1, on the reverse strand, counting down.
GGAACACTGGCAACTTCCTCAATCGAAGCTCAGAATGAAAAGGTTGAAGATCAACAGTGTATTACACAACACAGTAACTCTGCTCCTGTTGTATTCCATCCTGCCAAGAAAGAACCTTTCTACAAGGTTGGACTGGGGTATTTTTGAGATGTTTTCTGAAAATATTAAAAAACCAACCAAACCAACAAACAAAAAACAACCAAAAAACACACACACAAAAAAACAACCAAAAAAACCCCAACCAACCAACTAAAAAAAAAACCCCACAAACACAACAAGCGAAAAAACCCACAAAAAAGCTCCCACTGGATGTTTCTGGACAGGTAAGGCCTGTGTAAGCGAGAGATAATTACTTCCTTTTTTATTTTCCTCTCAAGACTGGTCAATCTAATAAAAAACAAGTTCTAACACTCAAGTCAAAATCAATCAAAGTCAATGCAATAAGCTCTCTTGAGATTCCTTTAAATATCTACTTGCAATACAATGACTTGTGTTGAACACAGTATGCCTGTCCTTCACACAGAAAATTCATCAATACAATGATGTTAACCTGTAAATTCTTTAGTAGTTCCTAGTGTTCAAGAACAGACAATTTCACACATGCTTTTGCTTGCCAACCAGGCCACCACAGCACTCATGTTGAAAGAGTTGTCATTTGGGGATTGAAAACTGGCTTGCCAGTGTGAAAGCTCCATTTTGTAGCTTGATTCCTTCATCTCTTCAGCAAAGACAGATTTGGAGGGCTTTCAGTAAGCACTGTAATACTTAAATGCTTGCTGACCCTTTTGCTCAGTTCTAGAAAATTAATGTTTTGAAATAAAATTGATTAGCTAGGAATTTGCTATGCTTTCTGAAGTGGCAGATGAATGGAAATGGCGTTTAGCATACACTTACAATACTTAATGGCCAGTATACCTAATAATAATGATACAGCTGTGCCCTGTACCTTCAGCTACAGATCCTTCCTATATTAACTGTTCCTACTCATTATCCGCTGCAATTTTCCCAATACTCTTTTTGCACTAGTTGGATATTTAAAAATAAATTAGCATGACACAAACAGGCCTATATAGCCATATTATTGTGTTCTTCCATCCTTCTTTGATGTGCTTATTATTTTGTTAAACTTATGGTCCTAAACATTGTCAGTTTAGCACGTGCATAGAAGAACGCTAATCCCACGTTAAGTAGCATTCAGTATGGAATTTTCTGAAAACCTTTGGAAGAATGTAGTGTATGAAAGCAGCATGGAATGCCTGAATCCAGTGTATACTCACACTAGTACAGAAGGACAGCAACAACAATACCAAGTCTAGGATCACTTTTCTTACACAATGTATAAAGCTAGTTCTTATCAAGCAGTGCTGTGGAACATGAAACAACATCTACCAGAGCTTAAGTAGAGTGGAAGCAAATGTAAAATACACAGACCTCAAATAAGAACAAAGAAATTAATTGTGTCACATAAATAACCCTGAAAGTTACTGCAACCCTCTTCCTCTTTTTCCATTTCCTACACTTGTATTCACTGGTCATACTGTTTCTAAAGGGGAAAAAAAAAAATTAATAGTAAACCACTTGTATCAGGGGCTGTAGTCTCTTTCTTCTATAAAGCTTAGAACCCAGTCCACCCCCGATCTTTTAAGTTACAATACATTAGAAGAAATAAACTAAACTTTGAACCTCATGTTTCTAATAATTTAACAGACTCAGAGACAGAGTAATTAAGTCTATCACCTGGGCAACACACTCTTAAAAAAAGCAAGTAGTTTAATAGGCACCAGAACTCACAAAAGCCAGATTTCTTCCAATGACCGAGATGTCGAAGGAAGGGCAAATTCTAACAGGCTTCTCATAGTTGGGGTGTCTTTCACACAGGATTCTCTAGCACAAATTCACGTTACTTACTGACTGCAGAGTCTCTCCCTTAGTTAGAAGACAGCATCTGGAGAATTCTTATCACCTCTTTCCTGAAATTTCTAAGATATTAAAATATACCTGATGATGTCAGCTCAAATTTCATAATAGATTTTTAAAAAATACAAGGTGAAGAGAGACTCTAGATAAGAGACATCTGCTACTCTTTCACAGGAGACCAAATTAAAACCAAAGTTAGTATCAGTACTGTGAACATACAGAAGTAGTCCAAGGTAGCAAGTGAAAACTTCAGGAAGCTAATGCAAAATGTTTGTATTTTCAGGTTCTGGAAAGATTTTTCTACTAATAACATGGAAAAACAAATTCTTAATACTAAATAACAAAAGAAATTTATGTCTGCTAAGAGGGATTCATATGTACTGTTAAAGCACCAATACATGTATGCTCATTTGTGAAGTGATGTTTATTGGACAAGACTGACAGAGATGCATTGTATATTTAATAATATTAATACAGGGAAAAAGAAAAAAAACTATTCAACAGCTTATCAGGAATAATGCCACCTCAAGCACTTGGATCAGTGGTGTTACTTGACTAGCTAAGGAAATTCTTAAACACCCATTGAAAACCCCATATCTAAAGTTGTAGAATTCTAATAGAACATGCTGGTTAAATTGAACTGACAAGTTAGTTAAATCAAAGTTAGATTAGGCCTTCTTTTTCACTAGAATACAAAGATGCTTAGAAATAAATCTGTGATAAGCTTAAAAATAATATTACCTGTGAGTTTTTAAAATAAGTAAATTAATTCAAAATTTCCATGAACTCTGCAGTCTATTTGCCTGAAAGAGTATGACTCTCTAGGTAAACACAATGAAAGTTGTTCCCACTTGAAAAAAGTATCAACTAATTATAGAGCATATTTCTACAAGTTAAAAAAATTAAAAAAAAAGAAATTACCATTAAGCTCTAATCACTTGTATCTTACAATGAATATATACGATCAAGGATAACTGAGGTAACCTAGAAAGGTTGTAGTATTGTCTTCACACTTATTGTTAATCTGACTCAAGACTTCTGGGCCATCTGACAGACTGATTAGAAATGCCTCATCTAAATGTCAGGCAAAAATAACATTTTCATTGAACTATCACACAACTTCCTTTGAAAAAAGAGCCCTAAAAAACTCAAATGTGAACAAGAAATCATTACAACTCTCAGCTAGTCAGTCTTACAGTATTTATCCCTGTATGATTATTAATTTAAAAAACAAAACAAACCCACAACCTTTTGATTGTAGACACTTAACCAGTGCCTCTGAATCAATACTGCAAACATACTCTTTAATTGAAATATTTGGTCCACAGACCAAGATATTGATAACCGTACCTGTATGAGACCTTTTATGGAGCTCCAAATTGCTTGGATGTTTGAAAGCCTTCCCACATAATTCACAAGTGTATTGCCTCTGTGACTGAAGAGTCTGTGATTGTCCTTCTTGTTCCAAAGGACCTTGAGATCTTTCAATTTCAACAGTTTGTTCAAAATTCTCAGAATTCACTAAGTCTTCAGCTTCTTTTTCATCAGGTGCTCTAACATTTGTCACATCCATGGTACTTTCATTTACAGATTCAGTAACTCCTGTTATTCTACTGTCATCTCTTTTAGGCTCAGGTGGCTGCTCTGCAGATTTCTGAGATCTTAGAAAATTTAACTTTTTGAGGTGTATTGCCTTTTTCAGCCGCATCTGTTTGGTGGGTTGCATAAGCGTGCTTTCTGTGTCTTGGTCAGGAGCAGCTTCATTCACTGACTGAGCCAGAAAGTTTGATGGTAAATGATCAGAGGTTTCCAGAATACACTCAGAGTGATTGACAGTACAAGAATTATTCTCTGCTGTGTTTATTTCTGTAGAGGTGTTGTAAGAGAAGGATTGTTCTGCTCCTCTCTCCTGATTAGAGAAAGCATTTTGTTTATAGAACTGTTTACTGTAGAAGTTGCGTAGCTTGTAATAGTAATTTGGTTGTTTAAATGGAAGCTCTGTGCAGTTGCCTTCTAAGGAGTCTTGTGGTTGTTTCTGTACATCAGCCGAGGGTGCATGAAGATTAACAGACTGTGATGTATGAGAATGGTGGTCAGCCAAGCCTTTATTACCTTGTGTGTCAGATGGGCATTCATGCAATAGGTTTGTTCCGTAACTGTCACTGGCACAGCCAGTATCTGCAGCCAAAGTACTCTGCAGCGAAAATACACTATTACAAGGCATGTTGGCTGTTTGCTCTACAGATGTGGAAGATTTTAAAAAGGTGTGGCAAATGTTCAGCACATTTTGCACTTGGAGACACTGTGCAATATCCAACATAGCTTGTACATTGTCCTGGCTAAGATCCAGGTGAGAGGTGTACATGAAGTCCAAGATCTGGCCTATGCCACCTACATTTTTAATGTCCAAGTGAAAGACATCATTCTTCTGTCCTGAAGAATTCTGGAAAAGGGTCCTGATAAAATAAGGCAAACATTCAAACACACAAATAATTCACAAACACAAAAAATACACAAACAAAATACATTAAAAAAAATACACATACAGCTCCAACAGGTATGAAAGAACAATTTACACAATGTGGTCTTCTCTAGATTGCTGTGTTTTTATAGAAGAATATCTCAAAACTGTTCAATTACTCGTCTTATATACTAGTCCTCCACTGGTACATTAAAGTATAAATCAAAGCAAATGATCCTTTATATAACTTTAATCCTCTATTTTTTCATGTTTTTAAATCACACTCTGCTTGTGGTTTCCTATGCAATGTTCTTTACAATTTAGGTGCAGTGGTTTACTTCCAAATGTTATTTGACTCAGAATAGTGTTTCTGCTTCCTTCATGACAAATAAAATAGGACATGAGAAATTTTCTAGTGAAAATAAGATAGACCTCAAAGTCAGCTAAACTATTTTCTTCTGGCAACTGAGTTTGTCCATCAACATTTAAATCAAGTTCTTATTAGCTCTTTGTCCACAAGCAGATAAGAGGATGGTAGCACTAAACAAGAGGATGGCATTACTCTCAATCTACTCTCCCATATCCCCCCAAAAAGGTATTTTTACTAGATAAGAATCAAGTAAAAGAATAATGAAGAGTGCAGGTACGTAAAACTAAACCAGCAGTCCAACCAATACCCAGTGAACTGTCATTGAATCCTTCAAGTATGTGAACTCACAGCCCTTCTATTTGATGTATTCTTAGCGTCAGAGATGTAGTTCTTCACATGCAGAACCAGTCCTATATTAAGTGGGTTCACACTCTCTCAGTCAGGAACTTCAAACCCTTCCATTAAAGCCTCATCTTTAACTTGATACTATCACAGTGAACAATGATACATAAATGGGATCAGATCACTCCTATGGAACTATTTTCCTACACTAAGAAACAGCATGAACTTGATTCCTCTCTGTGGGATAACTCTCAAATTATGGTTTGTTCAGAGGTGGACATAATATCAATGAACACCGAATCTAAACCAAATGAGTCTAGGCTTAAATTTCAGAAATGCAGAGGCTACTCCAATTCTTTTATAAATCCAGACTATAGTATCTGAATTAAAATCAGAACTATAATGAACAGATTTGGGTTGATAATCTAAATTAATTAGCCACTTATATCCCGTTGAATTTTAGTAAGAGTTGAACACCTGGATTTTTTTAACCACTTCAAAAATTCAGTCTTTGAGCATAATTTCACTTCATGATCAGGATTACACACTAGAAAAGAAAAAACAATTTCTCTTATCTTTTTTTTCCCTGGTTATAACATGAAAATTATTTTCTTATATAGGAATTGGTAGTCAAGCTTTAGAGATGTTTCAAGAAGTAAGGTCTAAAAACTGCCAGATCTAACACCTTACTAACATAAACCACTAAGCTGCCAGATCCACCATCCCCCAGAATCTGGAGGATCAGTGAGGGCTATACAGAGGGGAAAGAAACCAGTTGGCTTCATGGACCACCTGGATCCTTTAAAACACAGATGTTGTCTCTGAGAATCTGTTCTAAACAGAGATGCAACAGTAACTTACATACACACATTTTTATTCAAATATATAATTGAGTAACCAATTTACATTATCTATAGATTGAATTGTGTAGATAATGTGAATTTGTTCATCAGTTATATCCTTTATCTAGCTCTGTTCATTTACTCTACCATGCTCCTTGTAAACAGTTATCTTTTCATACCGAAGGACTGAATGCAGCTCCATGCCAGAATCCCTTGTATGAGGCACTGTAAGCAAGCAAGGATCACGAAAATGCCAAACTCAAATTGTAGTAATTAACTATGTATATTGAGTAAATAAATTAGGATGGCCACAGTTTTTAATTAAATATTTGGTACAGATTTATCTCTGGACAAACCATTTAACTTTTCCCTCTTACACTCTAAAAGTTATTTAGTCTGAAAGTACAAGATAAAATAAAAAAGCCTTCCCAAAGAAAACCCCAACCAACAGCATTCAGTTGGCTTTTTAAAAAGAATCATTTTCTATCACATACCTGAAATATTGACTGAAAGCAGCTAATACATTCTTGTGCGCTTTGAAGCAGACACCTTTTACCACCAACATGCAGTCACAGAGAAGACCCTGAATGCGCTGTTCATGTAGCTGCTGGAGAAGATGACAACTATGGCTAGCAACAGTGTCCATGCTAGAAAATCACTTAAATTACCTACAATGAAATAAAATGCTAAAATGAAATTTAAATGTTAAATTGCAGAATTAATTTAGAATACGAAGAACATTTTTAGAATTTGTTTTAGCTCCCAAAGGCAACAGACTACAGTTTACACCTGTGAGCTCTGACATTTTTCTGATTAACAAGTCACAGTATTGCTCACCAACAGATATACAGCAGCATACAAAGCTAAGACTGATCTTAATGAAGTTTTGTTTACAACAAAGAGCTTCTGCAAAAATGTGCTAATGGCGCTGCCAATAAAAAGAACTCCATGACCACAAAAAGAAAAAAAATTAGACAACTTCGATGAGAATTAAGATTCTAAGGCAGAAACATATCACACCTACAAAATCAACAGCCTTTGTAAAGTACAAACCTCAATTTCCTCACTGAAAAAGTAGAGCACTGTAATAGCATTATTTATGCCATATTTGTTGCTGGTTTAGCTAAGCACATTTTCCATGTAGATCTGATTCATTCAACAAGTTCCTATGTTTTTTGGGTTTTTTTGTTGGTTTTTTTTTTTTTTTTTTTACATTTACAGAATGTAAAGTCTCTTAAAAGTTACTTTGTACAGGTTGAAGGGAAGACAAGTAACATTCCCACAGAACATGTTCACATTAAATTCTCTATTTCCTTTTTTTTTTTTTTGATGAAAGATGAAAACTCCTCCCCTGAACACTTGTAAATATGAAAGGAAAACTCCACCTATTCGGACAATTAGAACTTCTATTATTCTAACTAATGAATAAAACAGAAAAAACCCCATCCTGACTTAGACATGACAAGAAAGTGGTTGCCCCCATTCTCAATTCTCATGAGCACTCTACATTTTCGTTTATTCTTTTACTCTGTGATTCATTGCCTCCTGTTGTATTAAGGCAGGCTATTGTACTTGGTTTTTATTTATTTTGTCACGTCTTTTACCAGGCTTTATAATAAAGAAAACACATCTGTTTGCCAGATAATTGCTTTCTTTTTGTACATCTCCCGCCGCAGCATTTTGCAAGTACTTTAACAGCCGGTGAATTCAGACTCTAGCAGCCATCAGGTGCTCGTCTCCCAACGGAAAAGGCAGACACGCTGAGCCGCTCCCGAACAAGAGTAACCCCAGCAACTCGGCCACTATTTATGCTTAAACTGCCATTTCAAGTTCCCCTCTAGCTCTGCCCAGCTAAAGCTCAGGCTGGAGGCGCAGCATAGAGAAGGGCGGCGGGAGGCTCTGCCTTAGAAGACAAGACCGGGCACCGAGGGATCTGCCCCAAGATGCAGGCGATAATGCGGCACGGCGAGAACGCGCGGAGACGCAGCAAGCCGGCCCGAGGGCCGGCAGCGGAGTTCAAGCAGCCGCTATCGCAGAGGGACGAGGCTGAGGGCGGGCCGAGCCCCAACCGCCGCGGCAGGAGAACGCGGCCGGCACGCAGCCCTCAACGAGGGAAACGCGGCGCGGCCGAACAGAAGCAAGGAGAGCGGCCGAGGGGAAGGAGCTGACCCCGCTCAGCCCAGCGCTTACCGGCTCGGGCCGCCTCCTAGCTCCATCCCTACACAGCCGCCCAGCGGCAGCCCCACTACCGACGTCCACCCACCGCTTCCGCTGCCGCCACTTCCGTTTCCGCTGCGAGGCGGTGGCCGCGCAGGCGCAGAGCGGCGGTGCCGGAGAGCGACGGAGGGGGCAGGCTGGTGGCCGCACGTGCCGCGCGTGGCGGCCTTTGGAGGCGGCGGTGTCGGTCCGGGGGTAGGGGGCGGGGCGGTGCGGTGCGGGGCAGCGGAGCGGGTGGGGCGGCACGGCACGGCACGGCACGGCACGTCAGGTCAGCTGCCCGCTGCTGCCGCTGAGGAGCGCGAGTGGGGTCGCCAAGTCCGTCTTCCCGCCCCGTGTGGCCGCGGTCCCCGGCAAGCGGCGCCGCTGGCTTGTAGAGATGGGTCCGATGCGGGGAGCGGGACGGAAGAGCTGGGGGGTCGCGAAGGGGAACCGTGAACCACCACCTGGGAAGCGTGCGGGCAGGGGCTGGGGGGGTCAGGGCGCCGTCCCAGTTGGAGAGTTGCTGTTTTTCCTTGTGCTCAAGGTGTACGGCGAAGTGGGTTTTATTCCGTCTGAACTTCACGTGCAAAATCTAACTGCTTAGATTTTCTGTTGCTGGTTGCACAGTTGCGTTTCTTTTCGGCCGTCCAAGTGTTTCTTTCAAGCTGTAAATGTAACATCTCCTTGTATTTCTAGGGCTGTGCTTGTGTGGGGAGAAAAAGGATTGTACCCATTGCATAGAAGGTTCTGAGCACTCATCAACATGGTAGTTTTCACATGCAGTGCATGTGGAGAATCCGTGAAGAAAGCACAAGTTGAAAAACATGTGAACATCTGCAGAAACTGTCAGTGGCTTTCTTGCATGGATTGTGGCAAGGATTTCTGGTAGGTAAAGGATAGGAAGTAGCCTTGCTCACTATGTAGTGGTTCCACAAATGCAAGATTTTCCTATCGTAGTTAGAATTAAATCTGACAATTTTTAAATAATTCACGTTTGTATTTAAAAAATATATACGTTTTTATATAATTTATTTCTTGATCATCCATGTTTGAACTGCAATGATAACTAAACCACATAGTAAACAGAGCTGCAATTTATTCTTTTACAGTTTTAAGTGACAGTGCTTTCAGCTTCTGGACATTAACAACTACTACTCTGCTACTGCAGAGAGAGTAAGAGTGGCAGTAACAGCAAAAATTCTGAATTTGGTTGTCACTTCTCGGAAGATAGTAGTGCTACTGTCTGCTTTCAAAATAGAAATATGTGGTTTTGCATAAGAAAAGAAGATTTTCCTCAAAGGATGATTATATTTCTCAATACTTCACTGACAAAAAATTAAGATCTGTGTTATTCATTCCTTCCAGGGGGCATTACACATTGGTCAGAACTACACTAGCCCAGTAGTATATCTGTGTTTAGGAATTAGGGTTTTGCAACCATTTTTCACCTGCTTTTCTAATTTTAGAGCAAGTGAATGTGTGCAGTCAAATACAGAGATGTGGTAGTAGCTGTGCATATATTGTGTGTACAAATGTGCATCAGTTAAGCAGTAGTGTACCAAGACTCTAATCTGATTTTGCAAGTCAGATTTTCACTGAAGGCTGTAGCATGAGAGAAATGTCAGCAGTCTTATAAGTGTATACTTAGAAGCATGTCCAACTTTACTTCTGTAAGTGTTGACAGGTTTAAGTGATACATGCCACCATCTATTACTTCTGCATGTTGGTTGCGCAAGTCTTGTATAGTACAAAGGACTGAAACACTTGAGTGAGCTACAGTTAAAAATCTCCTCTGTTCAGGGGTGATGATTATAAGGAACATGTGAGGTGTGTAAGTGAAGACCAGAAATACGGTGGAAAAGATTTTGAAGCCAAAACTAACAAAGGAGATGCTAAACAACAGGAGTGGATTCAGGTAAGGTTTGTACTATGTACAAATATGGTAAGTGATGATTGTTTACAATTATTAGAGATATGAGAGAGGTTATACTGGATCAAACCAGAGATCCTTTTTTTCCCAATGTCCACATCTTTCTTTTGACAATTCCTTGGTAGGCCTATTGGTAATCCTGGGAAGAAACACACCTTTTGTTTGCTCTGGATCTGTCTCCTGCTAGTTTGATTTAATGTTCCTTAGTTCTTGCATACAGAGAGGCATTGATCGTTGTCCACCCTCTTCATGCCACATATGCTTTTGTAGACTTTTGTCAGGCATCCTTCCCCCTCTCATCGTCTCTGTTCCAGACTGAAAAGTCCTATCCTGCTCTTTTGTTCTTCATATGTAAATTATATCTTTGGTCCTCTGAAGTCTTTCCAGTTCTACTGTATCCTTGTTAATTGAGGTGACAAAACTGTGTACGCTGTTTAACATATAGATGAACCATAGATTTATTCTGTCATAATGATGTTTTCTGTGTCCTATATTCCTTTCTCAGTGATTTTTGACAATTTTTTTTTTTTGTCTGCTGCTGGTCATTGTGCTGGCATTTCTATGAATTGGCTATTTTAACCACAAGATCTTGTGTCTGAGCTCCAGTGATCAATTTAAAGCCTGCCATTTTAGATGTGAAGTTGGGATTACTTTTCCTATGCATGCTGCTTTACATGAATTTCTATTTAATTTAATTCACCTTTTTATTACCTAGTCACTTGTTTTCTTAAGATCTTTCTGGAATTCTTCACAGTCCTCATCCTGAATAGCTTTGTATTATCATGAAAATTTCCCTGCCCTCTTTTCAGGTATTTTGTGAATATGTTGAACAGCAGAGGCTCCAACATGGATGGGAGTGTCTCCTTCTCTTTCTGTCCTACCCTTTGGGTAGTTATTTATTCTATGCAAAAGCATAGGATATGCAGCCATCTTATGGCTGTTAGTTTCCTTTAAAGGTTTTAGGAAGGAATTCTCTAACACATTTTTAAAAACCCATTAGACACAATCAGTTAGATCACCTTTGTTTATGGATTTGTTGACTGATCTTGTATAGGACAATCTTAAGAAAGCACTAAGCTACATGCATGCTTGAGGCATATGAATAATACCATTGGAGTCGACAGATTAGTGCCGTTGCTGAGATTGAACTTTGAGTACGTTGTTCAAAGGCAGTATGATGTGAGCACTATCACTTTGGAAAATTGTCAGTTTTCCTCAACCCTAAGTACTTTGTACACAGAAAGGTGAGGTACTGTTACAGAGCACCCTTTTCTGGTAATCTTAACACATCCACAAAACCTTTCAGTAAACAAATTTTCAGAAGTGCAGGAAGGTTCTCCAGTGTCTAGTGACTACATCTCTAAATAATGGGAAGTTCAGGGCCTTTTGTCCCCCACAAGTGGCAGTTCTGTTCAAGCCACAAGGCCCTGGCCTTACCTGCTCTGGCCTAACCTCCTCTGTTCCTTGTGCTGGCACCAGTAGCATAGGAATATGCCTGAGCTGTCTTATAGGGACTAATGGTTGTCGAAGCTGGCAGAAGAAAAGCACATCAAACTGTGGCCTCAAAGTGGATTTTCCACAATTAACCCCAGAAGTTTACAAAAACTGATCACTTGACAGTTGCTTTTCTCAGTTCAGGTTCTTTCTACACTGCAAGAATCCCCTATGGGATATGGTTACTATACTTCTGAATGTTGTCACTTGTACATAAGAAAGCATTGTCGAGCAGCCCTGCTTGCCCCTGTTTACTATACAGGTATCATTATTTATATCAGTAACCTTGACGCATCTTATGATCTATGATAAAACCAAAGTTTAGTTCAGGAATTTAAAGGATTTTTACTTCTGTGGCTTTTTTTTTGGTTTTTTTTTCCTGGTAAAGAGAAGGCAGAGAGTTTTCTGGTTGCTCCATATTCTGACGGAATGTGTATTGAACAGTTCTTTGAAGCAGTTTATCCATTCTGGGGGTACTGGGTGATTTCTGTCCAATGTGTTTCTGACTTGGGTACCTTGCATGTATCTTGTGATTGTTATGCTTCTTTGCTGATTTAATTCTGGTTTTCTTCATTCAGAAAATTCATGAAGTAATGAAGAAGCCAAACATAAGCCCTAAAGTGCGGAATATTCTGGAGCAAATGCGTGTCTTTGATAATATTCCAAGAAAAAAAGTAAAGTTTCAGGTATGTTGTAATAGAGTTTTATAGTAATCCACGCAGTGCATTTAGAAATAGACTTCCTTAGGGAGTACCCCTCTTTCAGCACATGTGGGAGAACTGCTTATTTGAGCATTGGTAAATAGATGATGTAATAGCTGAGTTTCAAATAGACAATGTTTGTAAAAGCCATCTCCTTGTTTAAAAGGACAATCTGCATGACATTTTAGTTAGGTGCTAAACCAGAGACTCACCATTCAAACTTCATCTCCATGTGTAGGCTTATTCTTTTTTGAATTCCATTTTTTTTCTATTTGCAATTTCTATTGGATGTCCAAAATCTTATACGTACTCTTAAATAATTCTTATTTCTGTGGCTTTGTTTTCTCCTGGTAAAGGGAAGATACTGTTCCTGTTGTTCAGTGTTCTGACAACCTTCCACACTGCATGCTTCACTGAACTTTGCATCACAGCCCAAGCAAATTCAAAATGTTTCATGTAGTATGAGTAAAGAATTAAGGACAAGCTGGCCTTTCTTGTTTGTCTGTTAGTTTTCCCTCTGTTCTGGGCCTCAGATTGCGAGGCAGAGAGAAGATCATGATTGTTTCCAAAGCAGTCAAATAGAACCTAATAGAGCTGCAATAAAATTGCTGCTAGCATGCTGTAGGTTAGAATACTTGTCTACAACACTAATATTCTAAGCAGGGAAAGAAAGTGATATTGTCAAGAAACCTCTTTCTTTTTTCTAAGATATGTTGCAGTGGAAGAACAAAAGTTTTTGCGGTTCAGCGTTCCAATTTACTAATGCAGCTTCCCTGAAATTTTCATTGCAATGCAAAAATCTTTACCTTAGGTTTTACTTAGAATTCCACATTCCTGACAGTTGATCTGTTGCTGATAGTGTGAGCATATTATAAGTAGAAATTTACTTCTTCGTTTTAATTTTCAGCAGGGACTCCTGCAATAGCCCCAACAACTGTAAAACGTTTGCATTGAGACATTTGCTTAAATTTTACTTTTCTGTAATAAACTAAGGTATCCATTTAGGAGCATGACCATCTGTCCAGTACACAAATAAATAAGTAAGATCAAATCCTTAATATTTTAACTCATGAGAATAGTCAGAAGGCTTGGTAGGACATTAACATAACCATCTGTATTCAAAAGCTTGAGAATTATCTTTTCTATATATTTACCTCTTCTGGATTACTGTTGGTGAGGCAGTTGAGAGGCATGGTATAGCCTCTTAACAGTACACAGGCATTATGTGAAACAATTTAGCATGAAGGTTTAACAGATTGATATGAAAGTAAACTTCTAACCAGATCTTAATCAGAAGTGATTGGATTCTTCTATAAAAAATAAAAACAAACCCAAATGTATGGTAATCAAGAAAAAAAATCAGTGATACACTGTTTCAGTTACTGTTCTTTTTTGCCTGCACAGAATTGGATGAAGAACAGTTTGAGAATTACTGACAGCGCTTTGCAAGACCAGGTGTGGGATATTTTCTCTGAAGCAACCAGAAACGTAAGTTAAGTTAGAGGTACAAAGACGTCAAACAGGAATGCAGTCAAAAATGCTAGAAGGAAAACCTTTCAGTTGTCTCACACATGTCCCAAGAGAAGGAGCTGTATGGAAGAGCTAAGATTATTACTCAAGGGCTGTATATTTGGAAATAGGTTCTTTATCTTGCTGTAATATGCTGGGTTTTTGTCTGTATAAATCAAAAAGTTGTCTCTCAATTAATATTTAGCAAATATGTTAAAAAACAAATACACAATTACTTCAAATAGAAATTATATGTGTGGTAAGATAACATTTCTTCTGTCCTGCTAAGGTAATTAGCATTTAGACTGTTAAGTTAAAAGAAGAATCAGCCACACTAGTGCTATTTTGCAGGTAACTGGTGTCACCACATGTAAGTAATTTAATTGAATTCAGGATATTAGTGTTCTTCGCAATCATGTAGTAGAGAGAAGTTGCGATGTCAAAAAAAGACATGTAAAAATTGTAATAATCTGTCTTTCAATGAAAGATTTCAAGTGAAAAAGAACAAGACAAACCACAACAGAAGAAAGAGGGACAGTCTACAGAAACTGGGGAAAAAACAATGCCAGAAGAAAATGGAATTACAGATGATAAAATTGAGAAGAAAAAGAACAAGAGAGAACGAAAAGAAGAGAGACAAAAGAGAAAAAAGAAGGAGAAAAAAGACTTGAAATTGGAAAACCAGTCAGAATTAAAAACGAGTAAAAAGTCTAAAAAAGGAAAGGAGAGCTTGGAGAATGAATTTGAAATAAATGAAAATGGCCATCAGACTGAAATAGAAGAGGAAACACATGTAAAGAAACGGAAACATAAACGTGAAGAAGGTATCCATCCTACACCTTCTATTGTATGTTTTCTGGATGCTTTTTCTCAATGCCTTGAAGCTCAATAATCTACCTAAGTAGATTTTTTTTTTTGAAGTAGTAAGTTACATATACAAATTAGACGTCTTTTTAACACTGTGTTTACACAGTCCTTCTTGAAAATCTGAACCTCTGAGCAAATGTAAACTCATGTTACAAGAACGTAAGAACTTTTTTTTAAGTCACATCAGAACTTTCCTAGTTTTAATTTTTTTTGTGTGTTTATCAATTTCATCTATAGAGGAACCCCGTATCACAACAAAGAGAATGAAAACTGAAAACATTTCCAAAGACATGGAAGCAGAAAACACAAATAGCAATGAAGAACATGTGGGAACAGGTAAAGGTATTCTTAAAGGAGAATTTTAAATAGTTACAATACTGTTCTGCAAAAGACCTAGTGTAGAATACAAATACAGTGCCTTTGCAGCAAGCCATGAAATAAATTGTCCCTCAGTATACATATGCATATACATATGTATATACAGTATTGTGTCTGTTTCAGAGTAAGTACCCTGTGCTCACTTAATACCTGATGCTGAATTACTCCTCTCATTCTTTGCTTCTGCTGTGCTGGCAGTGTTTGGCTACACCAGCTTTGAGTGGGCTGTAAGGAATTTGGTATGTTTGTTTCACCATAGCAAGTCTCTTTCCTGCTGCTGTGCACATTAGCCAACAGAGAGGAAAAAGGGTAACGGCTCTCTTTGTATCTCCCATGTCCCTGTTTTTGCACAGTGGATTGTAAATTGGACTTTATCTGCGTTGGACCTTAGTGTATGCTTAGATAAACCTGCCTATGCCTACCATCCAACACACTGCTGGGGAATGTCTGTACTAGAACATAGAGATGGTTTATTTGGAAACTACGAACTAATGACCTCTGAATAGGTACTGTGTGACTTTGACTACCTGCACTCTAAGAATGAGGAGGCAGGATCTTCCCAGCTGTTCCTGTATTATGTAAGAGTTGCTGCTTAATAACTGAAGCACAGAAGTTAAGTAAAAGCAATCCTGACCCTACTGCTTGTTCAGGTAGTTGGTTCTTCATGTCTGTCCTATTAGAATCTTAAGAAACAGGCTACCTGACTTTATGCTTAACAAACTCTGCTCTTGTAGGATCAGTAAAGTAACATCTGTTGTGGTAGCTGAACTGGCTCCAAAACTAGGAGTTTGAAGGAGGTTCCTTCTAGAGAAGAGGACCTGGAAATAGCTGGTTTTGCTAATGATGTTGTACACCTCATTATTTCCTAGGTAAATTCAACTGGAAGGGGACCATCAAAGCGGTTCTGAAACAGGCTCCAGACAATGAAATTTCAATTAAAAAACTAAGAAAAAAGGTACCGTACAACATGTTATTTTTAATCTCCTTTGGTCTTCTGAATTTCTGTAATGCTTAAATTCATAAAATCCTGCCCCACATAAGCAAAAAAGTTCAACAGTATTTGACAGAATGTCATTTGAGGACATGTTCTTTATTGCTTACTGGACTACAGAAGAAATTCAGTGCTAATTCTGCAAAGGAATAAGATCACAATAGATTCCATGCTATTTTTAATACAGTAACATGAATGTATTATTGCTTAAAGTGGAATCACCTTTACTAACTGAAAACCATTCCTCTGTCTTTATTCAGGTTATAGCTCAGTACTATGCAGTAGCTGGTGAACATCACAAATCAGAAGAGGATATTTTAGTCATATTTAATAAGAAAGTGAATAACAATCCCAAGTTTAAAGTTTTAAAGGACAAAGTTAAACTCCTGAAATAAGAGTTTGCATACTTTTTCTATCCACATTTTAATCTTGCAGACTGAGTCAAATTCCTCTGTCAGCTGTACAAATGTCATGCATTGGTTTAAAGTTCAAACTGTATATGTGAGAGCAGAATTTAACTTCTAAGACCAAATTCCTCTTCTTTTTTCTAGATTTATCACAGAACATTTTAAGATATCTTATTTTTTCATTTAATGGAAAATTTATATTTTTTAGTACAGGTTTTAAGAGCATTGAATATAATTGCTGTTTACTGTGTTAAAATTCTATCAGTAATGTATATAACTTATAAGCATGAATGTTTATCAGGACCTGGGTTATGTGGCTTTTTGCAGAAACTATTTTAAAAGCAAGTAGGATTTTTATATTCAAAACCCCACCATGCAATAAATGTTTTGTTATGCTAAAAGTCAAAACACTATGACTGATGACCGCTTTATTCACTGTAGCTAGTATATGCAGGCTTTAATAACCTGTTAATTCTGTGTTATAAAATGCATAATTAAAGTGTCTTGTTAAGTTTGTGTAAATAATATTGCACATCACTGAAAAACTAAAGGCAGCGTTCCCTGTATATGCATAGCTACTGAGTATTTTAATTAGTATTGCAACTGATTTCAGTGTAAGTGGTCACATGGACTAAAAATTGACTGATGAAATAAATTACTTGAAAACACCACCTTAAATATAATAAATCTTGCCATTTTATGTTTGTATAACAAATCCACAAATGATACAAAATTTGAAGAGGCTGTTACATTGCAGACACTGAAACAATGTAGGCAGGCCAAAAATCTTAAACCTATGTAAGAGACAAGAGTTGCTTGGGGAAAGTTACTTGAAGTTTATAGGGTTTTGATTAAATGCAAAATAATTCCAGATAGAGAGTTTCCTACCATTAAGTAATCTGTTAAAAACAGTGGTAGAAAGCCAGTGAAAATTTCTTGCAATCTATGGTGTGGTGTTTTGGAAAGCTGAATAGTGATTTTAAGCAGATACACTTTTACAAAAATCATGAAAATATTTTACTTTATAAAAATACTGAATGTATTAGAATTATAAATATGAATTAACTGATACACTGGGTCCTGTTTTTCTCAGTACACATTTGGCTTGTTTTTTATTATAAAAGTTGTGATAAAAATCCCTAATAAATTTAAGATCTTTTCAAAAAGTGTTTGTTGTTAATTCATTAAACTGGCTTTGGAGAGGAACAGAATCCAATTTTGTTTACAGACGTGGAGAAACTTTGAGAAGTTGTTAAAACACATTTCGAAAGTTTAGATTTCTTTCTTGTTTGTTTTTAGTTTAGGAAAGGGCATATAAAAGATTAAGTCCTTTTCAGTGAAACTCAATATAGGTCTCTTAATCTTTTCACTCACTGTATATTTTGTAATAATTTTTTTTGTATTGTGTTTATAAATAGTTTTATTAAAGTAATTGTTACATTTTTTTTTTTTTTTTTTTTTTTTTTTTTTTTTTTTTCTTCATTTAGAATTAATTCCAAATTATACCATTCTCTTAACTTTTCATTTTCCACTGTTTCTGACCATGGCACGTACTTGACACACATATAGAAGTTACATTTGCTGAACTTTTCCTGATGACATCCTATGTTCTTGTGATGACAGCAGCCATTACAGGTGCAGTCTGCAGCTGCTACAGTTGTGACAGCTAATTCTGTGCCATGCCTCCATCCTCTTCTCCTTACCCTCAAACTAGGATCTTACCTCTCTTCTATACTGCACTTCAAAATGCTAGTCCTGTGTCCACAAACCAGGATTGTCTTCCTCCCCTCTGCCTCCTCTTCCATCAGCCAGCTGGTCCCAGCTGCCCTGTTGTTCTGACAGAAGAGCTATGGTATTGGAGTTAATCTTTCAACAACACATCAGTGTACTGGGCTTGCATTGCCATGAAGGACTTTTATCCACTTCTATCATCAAAAATATACCTCAGTAAGGAGTTCAGTTGTGTGCAGGAGGAGATCCAGCAAAATCTAGCACACATCACAGTTGTATCATAAGAAAAAAAACAAAACACAAAATCAAACCCAACAGCAAAACAGAGACCACTGATCTGTTGCAGAACCTCAACATCAAAATTACTGCTATGCAACATTTCAATTTTGGAATTTTTCTAATCTAGATATTTCTAATTCTAACATCCTAGCTTTTGGTACATGAATTGCTGTGTAGTTCAGATACCATCAGTATTCTGCAGATCATTAAAATAAGACTTAAATGTTAATTGTGAACATTAAAGAAAAAAAATTATGATCTGCAGCACATCTTTAATTCTTTAGACCAGCTGTTTTTAAAGCTTCATCTTTTTTTTTTTTTTTCCCCTGTACTTTCACGACAAAGAGGCGTTGCTTACTGTTGATTCTGCAGTGTGGCAGTCATGCAGCTGATGGACATGCACCTTTTGTTGTTTTTTTCTCCCTTGCAATCAGCCAACAGTAATACTCAGAAAGGGACTACGCTATCTTGCAGGTGCCACTCTATATTCTGAGGAAAAGAGAGGGACCCCTTCAAAACTTTTGCGGAGGCAGAAAAGATATTGTAAAACATGTAACTTTAAAAAAAGAGGACATAAGATAGCACAAGCATGAATTCTGTTTTGTGCATTTCCTAGTTTAGTTGCATGAATATATACCATTAAAGCTAGGATTTCAATATAGTCTTGTGCACAGAGATCTCAGTAAATGAGAATGTAAATGGAGTTCTGATTTTACTATTAAGAGCTGGCTATTTAAGTGCTATAGTATGGAAAAAAAAAAAGGTCATAATAGTAAGTATTTACTTTGTAACTACGTATTTTACACTTGTTCTGTTTCAAATTGAGACGTCAAAACATAAAAGTTTTATGTTAACAATTTACAGTTTTCCAGTATTCATTCAGTACTGTAACCACAGCAAATTTCTTTGTCGTAACACGGGTCAAGGTATGGAAAAATTAGTGCAAGGGAATCCTTGTATAAAGCTTCACTTATCATTTAAAGCAAATTGACAAAATAACGTGGATATTTATTTTTTAATTTATTTTCAAAAAATTCTATGTTTAGCACTCATACTAACGTAGCATTAGAAAGTGTTCCAGAATGTGTTTTATTGATTTTCTAAACACTATAACATACCTTCATAATCAAATGTGCCTTATTGTTAAAATTTTCCTTTCCAAAATACTGTCTTGGAAATTGAGTGTCTTGCTGGCAGCGTGGGGAAGGAGGAAGTATTGTAAATTAGAAAACTGTTTAAAGCTAGTGGCTTTCTTTACAAGTATAGCATAAGCATTTAAGGAGGGAGTTTGATCACTGAAAGAAGAAAGCTTCAAAGGACAGCTATTTATTGTTGTGTTCAACCCTCCACTGTATGGGTGAATTAGAATAGTTCATTCTTCTTTCCCCTAGTGAAAACCAATCCTCCCACCTGGTGCTATAATCCAATTGCATCAGCACAATGCAGTCAGACCCTGACATGAGTAGTGGCTTATAGCTGATGAGCACAGGATACAGAGACCCAGTACATTATTTAATTTGGAAACTTTTAAAGCTGTAACAGTCACCCTTATAAGAGAGCAAATACTGAACTTTTTCTGCAACTTAAACAAACAAAAAAAAAAGGCATATTGTTCTATACGTTGAGTGCTATCCACAGGTTACAAGATATCTTAGAATATATTCCCAATTTAGCCTTTAAGAAAAAATAAGTCCTCTAAGTTTCTTTCTGCTTCGTCAGCCAAGAAAAACAGCATATTATGTTTCCCATGAAGACTTTTACAGGAAGTGTCATTTTATATTGAATTCTAAATTTCACCTGGACTGGAAGAAGTTTTAATAGTAACTTTTCCTTTCACTTGTTCACAATTCCTTTTGCACCTGTATCCTCATGCACTCTCACAGGGTAAGGGCTGAAAAACTTTCAAGCTTTTTGCTTAGATTGGACTTTTTTTTTATGCAAGACTGAAGAGGACAGAGATTAGTCTTTTCTCAAACATATTTTCATCTTATTTTTATATTTAATCTTCCTTTTAAAATTTATTCTAGAAAACTTAGAATTGCCCAGTCTTCAGAGACTATGTTTAGCCTTTCTCCTTAGATCTTTTGTATAGAAACTGCCCTTGCTACTCAAATGCATATCTGAGTTGCATCAGAAGTAAAATAACTGACACCCTACAGAAGTAGTTTTATGGTTCATGAAATGACGTGAAAGCAAGAAAACCAGAAATTGTGTCTCTGTATGCCTACCCACTAAACTACTATTTTCAAATTTCTAGGTGGAATTAGTACTGAACTAGTATCAGAATCCTAACTGAGGCCTGATTATAGTTGAACTCAACTCTCTCATATATTTATTGAAAAAAAAAAAAAGGTGCTTTTAAACATACTGAGATCTTCCTCTCAGGCATCATTAAATCCACCTGAAAGTATTCAAGTCACTTTATCTCACTTAGGTGACAAACTGAATGAAAAATAAAACCAGAATTCCACCTGCATTGCAGATGGCTCAAAACATGATTTTTACTCCATCATTCTGTCCTTTGCAGTAGTCATGAAAAGAACTCCCATGATGCAGCCATTAATGTATAAATGCAAAGCATGAAGTGCACTTTTATACATTAGATTTTCTGCTCTTCTGCTGGGCTTTGACTCTTGATGATAAGAAGTAATTCAAGGAGGAATACACAGCTATTGACACTGTATAGTGTGTCCATACATGACTAAGGCTAATGCTTTTCAGGGTTAGACAGGGCCAAAAGTTTCTCCTAGACTTTTCTTTCTTACCATTAAAGCAAGTACTTCACTCAGAAGCCAGTACTTTGTGTCTGCATTTCTGCCTTGGACATATAAATGAGTTGCTAATATAAAAGCTTTTACTGAATTGTACAGACATGTCTTATGCTCAGAGCATTTTACTGAATTTTTTTTTTTTTCCATCTATCCATTTTACCATAAGACATTTTATGGACTGTTTGTTCCTACAATTTCTTTGTCTTACACCATGAAATATGTTTCCTTTTGCCTTTTTTTTGCTGCTACAAATCTGTCTCACCTATTCTACCTTTGAAAGTTCAGCTCTTTTGGTGAACTTTTGAAACTTAAGTGGTTTCAGAGGTTAGCATTGGATAAGTTTCCTGTGAAAAGAAAAACTATGAACTCGGTCTATGTTCTTAAAGACCAGTTCACATTAAGCAGATGAGCCAGAACAGTAATAGGAATTGTACAACCATCCTCCAGCTCTAATTTCAGACTGAGGTATTGCTGAATTTATTCTTCGTAACAGCAGACATCTTTCTCTCTTCCTTTCTCTCTCCGACAGTATAGCACCCTGTCAGCATAACTCTGCTGTCCATTTACAATACCAGATCAAAGTATGTAAAAAAAATTGACCCTAGAGGATACCTAAGTGGTAATGGACTGTGAAGGACAGGAAAGAAAATCTGCTTAAAAACCTGAATGAAGAGTGTAAGAGCTTTGTTTCATGTTTAGTTTCTTCAGGACTCCAGGCAAACAGGATGAGCTGAATTCCACGCTAATGCTAACCTCTATAAATACAGAAGTGATGTGCCTAAAATGACCTGTAGAGAAAATGTTTGATGAATAGTAAACTCAAATGTCCTTTCCCACAACTGATATTCTTTCCTGTGCGAATTAGATCTGTAATCTTCATTATTAAAAACCAAACACAAAACAAGCAAGCAAACGACAACGAACAAAACCAACCAACCAACCAACCAAAAAAAACTCACAACAAAACAAACCACAAATCAAACAAACAAACAACAAAAGCAAACAAACAAAAAACAACCAACCAAACAAAACCAAAAAAACCTTCAGGATGTTCCTAAATACCTTAGGTATGACAATCTTGCCATATTGTTACAGATGATGGTTGCACAGACTTTTTCCTCAGTGAGGAAATCAATTTCAGTAGTTCCCAAGTGTTCCCTTTCCCACTCTCCCACATCTGGCCATTTGTTTTTGCCTCTCTGCCATCCCCTGCATTTTTGCAGGCTTTTCAAACCAGATCAAATCCTCAAACTGGGCAGTATTATATACCACTACTGGGGATTGAGTAGTCAAGAACAATTATAGCTGGAGTATTGCTGCCAAATGCTTTGTATCATTAAACTGTAGTCTTAGGAAAACGTTTTGAGGCCCATTGTACTCTCTAAGAAACTACACATAGTTAAGTGAAACTAAACTCAATTAATTATTTAGGAGAGAGTAGGAAGAATTAGCAACTTTTAGGAGATTGGTTTATCCAGATATATTTAATGGGTTTTGTTTAAATGTTTGAAGATCCAAGCCAGAATGAATACTCTTCTCATTTTAGATTCTTAATGCCGATTACAGCAAGAGTCAAACACTGAAGCTATCTAATTTTTTTAATCAGGACAATTGAGAATGGTAAAATGGTCTTTGATGCGATACTTCAGATTAAAGTAATGTTCTGGACCAGCTATTTTTTTGTAATTTGCAGACAAGGTAAAGAATACCTATATTTACCTAGGTAAATCAGACAACATTATGTGGTGCATTCTTTTAGATGCTCTTTTCGCCTTTTTAACTTCCTTTATTTTTTCTGCTTTCCTTCATGAAGTTAAAATGCTTGCATGCTTACATATAGTGTATTCTTGGTATCAAACACACTATTATATGTATTGTTTCCTTCCTAAAGAATCACTTCAGGGCTGCACTGTAATGTAATACTTGCATAAGAATTCAGCTTGAGCTGAATAGTTTGTATATGTACCACACTCAAAGTCAATTGAGTTTTAACCTTTAGCTGTTTGTCAGATCTCCATTAAGTTATTCACACCAAGCGCTTTTAAGTCCTTTGCTGATTTTGTTCCCATTGTACTGAACTTAAAATAATCAAAAGAGTGCCACATGAAAGCAAGAGAACAGTAGTACTAATTAAAGGCTCTTTTTTAATTCATCTAGATGAGTAACAGAATCTATTTACTTTTTCTCTCAGTGTAAGAAAGGATACGCAATGTTTTTACTCCAAGAACAATGTTCAGAAAGGATTGAGAATCTCTGCCCATTGAATCCTCTTACTCCTGATAGTGGAAAGCAAGCAGCAGATTACTAGTCATTTAATTATTATTTAGTTCATGAACAGAAAGTGCAAAATACATTGCACAGTGATTCCTCAAAATGAAGAACATGTATACACTGTAGCCAACCTCCTTCAGCTAAAAACGAACATATGGAGCAAGGAGCCAGTCCTGCTTAGGTAGGAAATTAAGAAAATTCCACTCAGTTCTTTTGAGAACAGGTAATATTTGAGACAATTTAACTATTGATTTCTATAATGGGGAAAAAGTGACAAATATTTTCTAGAACCCTAGAAAACTAATTTGACTTTCTAAAAGTCAGATAATTTAACTGGGCAATTTATGTACAATTTATATGTAACCAGTCAAGGAACATAAAAAGCTGCCACTTCTGTGTGTTAAGTGCTACCTGTAAAGCAACATAAAACTACTAGTCAGTAAATAGCAAATGTTCAGCAAGCAACAAGAAAACAAATTTCAAAATATCCAACTAGATTGCAAAATTCAGATTTTACTTGTAAATGCAAAACCCAATTTTTTTTTTTTTTTTATAATCATATAGCATACAAAGCATTCTTTTCTATTTAAAATAAAAGAATGTGAAGGTGCAGAAGTCAGTTTCCAAAAATATGGGAAGAATTCACTTTATGCGAGACACCAGGAATACAGTTAACAGAAAAATACCTGCAAACTCTACCCTTTTTATATTTCCTTCACAGAATCTTCAAATTCACAAATTCCTTTCACAGACTTTTACTAAATTTACCAGATAAAGCACCAAATTTTAAAATACTTCCTAACATTTCTGCAGGGATTCTTAAACTTTTTACTTGCAAGAATTAATTATACACAACAGGCTCATTGTTCAGATGCTTTGTGAATTAAGCTGTTCATTTTCTAACAGTCTCAATTCACTTCCTGATCACTATCTACTCTTTAACAGATTAATAATTTCTGAATCAGAGAAGCTCTGTGCAAAGATCACAGAAAACATCTCAGCTCTACAAACACTGAACATGAGTGGTCTCGGTTAAGGTCAATAGTGAGTCAGAGAGGGGAAGCTCTTATTTCAGTGCTCTGCACAATACCTATTCTGTAGGTAAACAGGGGTCTTCAGTTTAACAACACTAACAGATCTTAAGCTTTTCAAGAATACATATTCATTTATTTGCTACATTTCAATCAAAAATATTTCCTATGAATAGCTTTTGCAAAGTACATGAAGATTTCCTTTGTTTCTTATTTGAATCACTACCATGAAAGCGAAGGCTGAGGTAATCATTCTACTCAAAGGAAATAAAACAAAGTAATCCCTATGTCATTGTTAAGAAAGCAGAGCTCAGCAGCTCCCACGAGCTGTTAACTTCAAAATATTCAACCCCAATAAATAAAAAATAATCACTGTAGTCACTAAGAACTGTGATGTGGTTGGCCCTTATGGAAGACATGTTCTAAGGCTGGGAAAACAATTTCTTCTCACTGTGACATGGCTCACATGAAATTGGGATGTAAATGAAGGCCTGGCTCTCAGCAGAAAAAAAATAATATAAAAAATTTCTCTTCTTGTATTCTTTTGTATTTATTTACTCAAAGCTCAATGCACAGTAATAGAAAATAACCATAACTCCTTCTTCCTTTGTTCCCTAGAATCTCACTCATCTCTAAACCAGACAGACAATAGGATATTTATGAAAATATAATTTTTTTTCCTGATAAATTACTGTTTGCAGCCCCTTTGCTGAAAAGAGAACATCTCCAGGTAGATTATACAACACAGGAGATAGATATATATATGTATCTCTGTATCAGGTTACATGACAAATGAAGAGTTCACTGCAATTTTTTTCAAACTGTAGAATGCACAGATTAAGTCAAATTCTCTGTTACTTCAGTATCTACAATTAAAACCAAATGTAAGAAAAAGCTGTGATGATTAAATAAATGTAAAAGTCTTACATACTTTTAGGGTTATTACACTAGTTAAACTGATCTAAGTCTTAAACCTGCTACAGCACTGTATAAATTAGGTTACATATACAGAAAATATACTATTTATTAATATTGATCCCATTTTTTTCCCCACACAGTTCAAAGGGCATTCGATAAGGTCATCAATTACCCAACAGATTTAGAACTGCTTAAAAGAAAACTGAAAAAACAGGTCAGAGCAAGTCTAGCTTGTACCCTAATTAACATCTACCACTTAGTTTCTACCCTCAGTAGAACACCCCCTAAAAAGATACTGTACATATAGTCACAACATTCTTATAATGACCAGCCCCGGGATTAATTTGTCAATATAATTTAGTAATTTCGAGTTTCTCCATGTGAATAAACAAGAAAGCAATACTAATCTAGTACACTTCAAGGTTCTGTTTGCAGAAGCTTTATGTGACTCCGTATCTACTATGCAGAGGAATTCAGCTACAGAGCTGACATAGTATTTTCCCATTTTATTAGTTTAACTTTTATCTAGTTTGTCTTATAAATATGGTTATTATTTTCAGTTACGAGCTGAGGGTCCCATATTACAGAACTCCGAAGGTTCTTGAAAGCTCAGAGCTTTTTATTTGACACCTGTTCCACCTAAACCATTGCTCTGTGTCACAAAGAGTTGGGATTTTCCTAACAAATGTCCTTAGGAGCATCTGGTCTGCAATATGTGACCAGCGGAGTATTTATATGCTACCTACTTCTCCCCGGTTTTTATTATTTTGGGAGAACACACACCCCCCTCCCTTCTGCACTTGGATTTACATCATCCCGTTCACTGTTTTCAGCGGGGATCTGCACGATTCACGATACTGCCGATTTATAATATATTAATGGAACATTAACGGGCTCATCAATTGCCGTGCCGGGCTCATCACATAGCCGTGCTCCGGCACCGCCGCGGGAGACACCCGTTCCCACTTGCTTTCCGACCCATCGCAGGCTTGCCAAGGATATAACCAGCGAGAGGGGCTCTGAGGGCTGAACGGAGTCGGTTTGGCTACTCTTCTGCTTGCTAGCTCCCCCAACGTCGCAGTGCTGCCCGCCCAACGCCCGCCCTAGGCCCGCCCCTGCCCTGGCGTCACTATGAGAGCGGCCTAAGATGGAGGCTGGTGTCAGCGGCCGGGACGAGCTCCCGAGGCTTAGGCGCCCTTTGCGGCGAGGGGCAGAGCCCCGCGACCCTCTCCTGCCGCAGCCGCTTTTCGGGGGCGGCGGGACGGCCGGTGGGTGGTGCCGTGGACGCGGGCCTGGGGCGTGGAGCCGCCGCCGTGGGGGGACGGAGCGGAGCAAGCTCTGCTAGGCGGGCGGTGTGACAGCAGTGCCCGGGCGGGGAGCGGTGACAAGCAGCGCCAGCCGCAGCTCTGTCCCGCGGTGGGAGCGAGGGAAGGGGACGGGCCCTGCTCGCGGCAGGCGTGAGGGGTTTCCCCGGTAACGGGGCGCGCTGCCTGACCGGTGGCTACTGCTTGGCTGCTGCCAGCGACATATTCCTCAGGTGTCTGACGTAACAGCGAGCTGATGTGGAACGGGAGACCTGAGTTGTGTAAAAGACTTGCAACCGCGGAGTTCTTGATGAGGGTGGAGGGGGCTAAATGCTCCAGACCCGAGCTCTAGTGGATGAGGAAGACTCTAGAAAATAAAAAGTAAAGATGCCTTTAAAGTCTAGCAGAGATGTTGGTACACTCGGCTGGTGGTACTACATGTGGAGCAGCTGGCATGCAGTACACCTCTGGAGGCACACAGGCCACCAGTAACTTAGTGATGAAGTTCAAAGTATGAAACATCAAATGCACCTTTGACACTTTTTTTTTTTGACAGTGTGTTTAAGTATCAACTGCGTTAGTTGGTTATGTGCTAAAAATATGGTTTCAGATCTGCTCACTCTGTTTTGCTTTCTCTAAACACATGGTGAGGAGGGGAGAAAACAGACTTTGCTGCATGACTTTTACCTGCTGAAGGTGGGCAGCGTGAGTCAAACTAGCTCCTGGAACTGAAAATTCTTGTGAAAAAAAGTTGAAAATCTCTTGTGAAGTAACAGTGGTTGAGTACAAGAAAGTTATTTAAGCTGGAAATTGGTTTGCAAATATTAAAATGAACAAAAAGGGATACAAATAAGAGTAATTGGAAATACCAGCCTGACTTTCTATATGTTAGATTAATAGAAACACTTTAATAACACTAGGAGGTTTTTAATTAGTTAAATAACCCTTACAAAATTTAGTCAATTGCTAATTTCCTAAAAGGGGTGCACAGATACAGTATGTGCCGGTGGTTACCACTTCATTGTTTTATCAATGTGTACCTTGCTTAGTCTGTTTTATTTCAGGAAATATGCAGAGCCTTTTAGAGTACTTCCTCTGTAATAACAAAACGTATACCAAGTAGAATAATCTCCAAAGATAAATGAATTAAAAGGATAAAACATCATGTTTTACGTAACTATAATCACACTTCATTTAATGAGTGGCTTTAGTGCTATAATTATGTTCTTATTTACAGAAGAGTCTACAGCTGTAGGGAAGATGAAGCCTCTTAGCAGACTGAATATTCATTCTGCATTCTGGATTTTGGCATCGATTGCTGTGACATACTACTTTGATTTTTTTAGAAGTGTTATAAATCAAGCAGATAGGTAAGGCACCTTTTATTATACAGAAAGTTGTGGTTTTATCTTGAACATTTGTTTATATCTGTTACTGTAATGGTTTGTTGTATGTGACCACTGTGTTTCAAATCTTGGATAAGCAAGATCTACAGTAGGAATAGAGAGAGATGTGACTGTTTAGTCTGGGGAAGAGAAGGTTCAGCAGGATCTTATATATATAAATAATCTGAAGGGAGGGTGTAAAGATGACAGATCCAGGCTCTTTTTGGCTGTGCCCAGTGACAGGACCAAAGGCAGTAATCACCAACTGAAAAACAGGATGTTCTCTCTGAACATCAGTAAACACTTTTTCACTGAGAGGATGACTGAGCAGTGGCACAGGTTGCCCAGAGAGGTCATGGAGTCTCCATCCTTGGAGATACTCAAAAGCCATCTGATGTGGTCCTGGGCAACTGACCCTGTTAGAGCATGGAGGTTAGACCAGATAACCACCTGAGTCATTATTATTAAACCGTTTTTAAAGTAAATACAATGCTCAAAATTTTGCTATAATTATTTTTGTTCTTTAGATTCTAGTGAGCCATCTGTGTACATGCAAAATTTGTTCTAATAGTAGGATGCTTTAATACTGTACCTTCAAGTTTACACTTACCTACAAGAAATTTCTGCCTGTTTTGTTGAAAGTGTCAGGGCTTTTTAATCAAAATAAGTTGAAAACTTTGTCAAAATGAAGTTACTTTCTCTAGAAGTTCTCTAGCTCCTTTAAGCAGATCAGCTAAGGATTAGTGAAGTAATTTCTATGTAGTAATTTCTATTCTGTCTTTTCTATTAAATTATTTTCAATGCAATTGATGTGGTTTAAATATCTTTAGGTAGCTTCACCTGAAAGTGCTTTTAAAACTCTCTCATTGTCACTGTCATTATTATATCAATATGTGAAAGTATTTACTAAATCCACCTTCAGATAAGCATAAGATTTTATTAAAGTGCACCTTTCTCCCTCATTGTCTTTCCCATCTTACTCTTGAAGTATGTCCTCAAAAAGGCTCAAAAGTGCTTTTTCCTAAATAATCCCATACCTGTGTTTTCTTTATTCTGAGTTTGAAATCCCGGATTTCTCTATGGTTTTCTTCAGCTACTATTAAGAAAAATATTCATGCTTCTTTCCTGTTAAATTTGAGAGTTCATCTTGAAACCTTATTAAAGGTTTCTGCAACATTTCTGTTGCAAAAATATCACTACTGTACTTCATTGTGAAAAGCACAGTTGCAGAGAGGCTTATTTTATTTCATTACTGACAAAGTGGTTTTGGTGTAGTAGTATCATAGATCACTGATGAGATCTGTTGCATTGCATTTCCCAAATATTTGAGGGAAAAATAAATGATGGGAATGTTGCATTGCAAAATTAAACTGTTATGTACATTAGACAGCTTTAGATGGACAAAAAGTGTTTTGCATAAGGAATTTAGAAAAAAAAATAAATTCAGGAACTCTGGGACAATCTGTATAATTAACAAGTATTGTCTGTTCTGTTTGTGGACTAGAATGAAGAGTTGCAAACTGCAGTGTGATTGTGCTTAACCTGCTTTAACGTGTTCCCCCCTCAGCTGGTGGTTCACCTCTGGCAGTTGTTTGTTGGCTGCATGTTTGTCTGTTGCCTCTTACTGCATACTGTATCTGGAGTGGTATTGTGGAATTGGGGACTACGATGCACAGTATCCAGCACTGATACCTATCACAACAGCTACTTTCATTGCAGCAGCAATTTGGTAAGTTCAAACACTGTGTACAAACTTCTGCTAAACCAATGCAAGACTAACTGTGTTAGTGAGCTCATTTTAGAAAGTTGATAGGTTGTATCTGAACTTGAGTCAGTATTTGCTGCAATACTGGGGAAAAAAGGAAGACTGAAGAAAAGGTTCCCTATAGTTTAGAATTAGTGAAATCTATAATCCTTGTAATACAGTTGTAAAATAAGTTAGTTTTTTCCCCTTTCTCTTCAGTTAACTCATATCTGCTTAGCTGGAAGTACAAATTGCCATGTATGCCCATGGAAAACTCAGGAGTAATTAATTTTCAGGAGCTTCATATACAGAGATTCTGAAAGTAAAAGCCATCTTTACCCTTGATGGCACTGGGTGGACTTGCTCAGTGTAAAATATGCAGCAGCTACTGAGGTTCTAGGATGAGTTGTCAGTAAATAAGCAGTGAACTAAACTGCCAGTTTAATAAGTACATTCTGGGTCTTTTTGCTTTGTTCTCATAAAGAGACAAGTCTTTTTCCAGGTTGAATAATTTGAATGTCATTTTCTTTTGTGCCATATTTTCTTTCCATTACTGGTATTTCCATAGTATGACACTGAACTTATCAAAAACTTCCTCATTTTATTCCCAGTTTCAATATTGCCTTGTGGCCTGTCTGGTCATTTATGACACCTTTGTTGCTCTTCATTCAGTTTATGGGTGTTGTGATGCTCGTGTCACTTCTGGGATAAGTCCTTCAGGTAAATAATCAAGTTGTTTAAGCATATAATAGCATTTATCTGTTTGCATGAACTGCTTTGTCAGACATTTAAGGATTCTAAGACGATTTAAGGATTCCTTTTCCATGTTGTGTATACACTTGTAGAATATTACCATTTTGTGGCATATAGAGTAACTCAAAAACATTCAGGTATCCTAAGGGGGAGAACATCCTTTTCCTCTTCTCTAAGATTCCATTCTAGACAGAGAAAAGAAGCAAATAGTGTCTATTGCACTCTATATATGGGCTGAATACCTGCAGCTTTTACCTGGACTGGGAAAACTTTTTAGTGAAGTTTGCTTGGCCTGATAGTAAAGGGGAGAAACTGTTAATATCCATATGCAGCCGTCTTCTCTCTCTATATGTATTTTTTATTTAAATTAAAATTCTTTGTCTTCAAGTATACTGTTTTCATTTTCTGGGATGATCAGTCCAGATCAACTACCTACTATCTGGAAGACTGCCAGATATCAGAAGGTCTTTGTTCTTCATAAAACAACCTTTCAAAGACAAAACCAGATATTTTATTGACCTGAAAAAATAATTCTCAGCAACTGTTATGTTGAAAGGGAGTTCTCACATCTTTTGTTAGGATATACTATTCAGATGAGTCCTGTGAAATTGAAAAAGCTTAAGGAAGACATCAAAGACCTCACAGTAAATAGGGTAAGGTATGTCCCCTGTATCACAGGCATCTGCATCATCCAGTGGAGTGACTCCTTCAGCAGGTCTTGTTTGCTGTGCTTCTCAAGGGAATGTGGGGAAGCCTGTGTGGTTTTACTTGTCATCACAAATCCTTTCCAGTGCGGAAGTCCCCTGGCATTTTTGAGTGCAACAAGAAGAATGAGAGTGCTGAATTTTGAGTGTAGCCTCTTGTAGTGTCAGAGTTGTAGGCAAAAAATATTTAACGGCTGGAAGAGTGAAACACAGCTTTTGTTTACAGAAACAAGCTGAAACTACTGTTGCTTTTTATCCCCGTTTTCTAGATAATCAAGAAACCTGATTTTTTTTTTAAAGGAGGTAATTAACTTAGGTCATAGTCTGACAACACTTACAGGCTTCTGAAAGCTACAATAGTTACTTAAGAACCTCTTTACTATATTAGGGGAGTTTCAATCACACTGGTTAATGCAAACTTCTTCAAATTGCATTTCTCCATTCTGTCATTAGCTATGTTCTGCCTGAGCACTGGGATCTCAGGAAAGGATGCATTTCAGCGTGTTAAAGATGATCGTATTAACAGACTAAACCAACCATTCTGCATGAATTTGTACTTAGAAGTACAAGTGAATTACAGATACACTGAACAGCTGAACCTTATGAAAACAATCTTGTTTTCTATATGAACGGCCAAGTAAATTTTGTTGTACAGAATTTATTAGTTCTCTACTAGGCCAAATAATTATTGGCCTAATAATTAGGTCCAAATTATTATTACTTGGTGATGCAAAATCTTTAACTAATCAATATCGTATTAGTACAAGATACAGATTGTGCAGTATATACAACCCTAGAGCATTTTTATTAAAGTTGGATTTGTTTTTTCTTTTCTTCCAGCTTCATGTGAAGGACTCCAGTAACTGTTACCCTGAAAAGTGGGTGTCACACTTGCTACATTCCAGTACTTTTATTATTTCTAATACTGCTTGTTTGCTCTAACTGGTACAGTAATTCTTAGACTATCTGATTTATAGATCAAATGGACATAACCATAGGTCAGCTGGGGAAAAAGCAACGGATTAGTGTCTAATTGGAAGATCGTTTTTACCTCTCTTAGTAACATGTTGCATTTCATCACTGCTTTGTAAAGCTTTTATTCATATTTCAATATTAAGCAGGTGGATAGTAAGTCTCTTACGTAGTCCTGAACTATTTGGTGACTGTAAAGGTCACCTAATGCAGTTTTCCTGCGCCAAGCAGGTTGCTTGTTTTGAAAGTAATTGATACTTAATTCAAGTGCTGTGCGTTTTTAATACTACAGTCTGTCCACTTGAATTGACATTAAAAATATTGTTAGCTGGAATCTCACAGATGACCCAGAAGACCTTTCTTGATCTATTAAATTTCTAATATTATGTGTGTTACCATGTAGGAAATACCACCTAATCACTTGACTTCAGATCTGCTAGTGTTTGAAAAAAGATACACATCAGGGTAAGGGCCTAGAATGCTGGTTGATGTTTACATCATTGACAACTTGGCAGTGCCATCAGTGAAATAAATAGATTCTACTTGTGCTGATGCAGTTTGTTCACAGCTGAAGATGGATGATCAAGCTGTGAATAACCAGCAATATAATGAACAATATTAACACTACCGAAGAAGTTAAGAGCACAAACTAAATTCTATTGATGTATGCACTGTTTATCAGTATTCGGGATGTTTTTCTTCTGTAAATTAACTTTATATTCTTAGCAGTGCCTGTTAATGAAGTTTCCATTTTTGTTCATCAGCAATAAAGAGGCCAATAATGACTTAAATGCTTTCAGTCATACACAGTTCGGAAATAAAAAATTACATTGTCTGTCTGTTTACCCTGGCTAAGCTACTTCAGTATCTGGAAGCCTGGGCACTATCTAGTTGCTAGATCATTTTATATAGATCCTTGTGTTAAATACTTTCATGCTTCCACCTTTTGGAAGGTAGAAGAATGTAGAAGCTTGGTGTTGAAACTTTTTAAAGGTTACTCGTCATTGTTGCCTGAAGTCTGGACTACTAGAGGAGACTTTGTTCTTCATTCTGGCTTTCAAATTCATGCTGTTGCTGGATATACAATACATGAAAAGTTTAGTAATGAAGATGGACATTGTCTTAAGCTGCTGCTGTTCAATTAAGGAAAAAAGTTGCTGTCAGTATGAAATACAAAGGACCAGTCAATCCAAAGTAAAATGCACTTAGCACTACTGTTAAGTAGCTGGTAGAGTAAGCTAACATCTTGATTTCTTTAAATGTAATATTTAGGTTTTCCAACACCGGTTGTACTTCACATTTATAAAGGGCAAGTTGCTTATCTTCAGGCTTCATCTTTTAACAAATTTTATCATTTTTTCAGCTGCATAGACAGGTATGTTTGAGTAGCTTTGTTTACTATGATATTTAAAATGCAGTGTTGCTCAGGGATGGTAATTATCACTGTAGTTTTATTTGTCAACTATAGAAATGCTCTAGGTGTTTTAAGTTGCCTTGTACTCTTGAATTAAAATTACTATTTGCTACTTGGGTTTTCGCATTTATTTTTCTGGACATCTTAATAAACTTTGTATAAAAGTGATCAATTATTGTACAGTACTTAATTGTTTAACTGTCTTAATTCCACTATTCTTAGGGCTGCCAGCCCATCATTTTGCCTATGAAATAGATGTTCATGTAGATGTTAAATACTGTACTTGACTTGGAATATGCTTGTCTTTCATGACCTCTCATCTGGGTTTATTGAAGGTGTAATTCCATTCTGTTCACCTTTGGAGAGCTATTTGCCCTTTGACTGCTTTGATGTCTCTTTCTGAAAATCCCAGGTAGATATGCTCGTAAGTCGTGCAAAGTCTTTCAGTAACAGTGCTGAGTATCCAAGGCAATACTCATTCATTTCCATGCTCAAAGGGAAATAGTGGTGAATCTGCTAAGAATTCAAAACAACATTTTTTGCAACCTGACAAAATGCTGCTGCCAGTTCCAGTTCTGTGAACTCCTTGCTTTTGTTATTTTTCCTTACCACGAAGTAAAGAATTTTAGCAAGAGAGTAGAAAGCAAGAGAGTAGAAAGAGATACCTAAAGAATTTCCTGAAATGATTTATTAGGCAGTCAAAGAAGATTATTCATCACAGTTACACATAGAAGTTCTGTAATGGAAGCAAGTTCCTTAAGTTATTCTTTAAAGGTTACATTACATAAGATAAAAGTAGGACTTGGCATTTCCATAGACTTCCAATAATGGTAGCTCTGAGTAGAGATGGTTGAAGCCCTAACTGAGTAATTATGTTTTTGTTATTTGTTATGGACCAGACAGAAACACAGGGCTGGTTTTCAGTTAAGTACACTTTTCAAAAGGCAAATTTGTAGATGATTTAGGATACCTGTTTTTTAAGAAAAGGCCAAACTTAGTAAAGGACATGACCTACTACTGCCTTACAATTACCTAAATACATGTTTATCCAGAATTCACTCATTCCACCTTTCTTCCATTTTCTTTTCCTTCCCTGTTCTTTAAGAGGAATGCGAACCTCAGACATTTACATATGTTCA
Source organism: Megaceryle maxima (assembly GCA_024605025.1). Taxonomy (NCBI): domain Eukaryota; kingdom Metazoa; phylum Chordata; class Aves; order Coraciiformes; family Cerylidae; genus Megaceryle; species Megaceryle maxima. The sequence goes on along the minus strand of JANHGN010001317.1, from coordinate 28,710 downwards.
GAAATGTCCTTTGTTATTTAAGAAAAAAACAAACCCACATTAATAATTTCTGGCTTCAGAAGTGAAAAAGCTTAAATGCTCTCAAAGTTCTTCCAATAGAAGTGGGCTAAAACAGATTCTGTCTTTTCATTTTTTTTTTTTTTTTCTGATGTAGCTGAATTAAGAGTCTTAATTTCATGTGAAACATAGGTCACTCGTTGTGAAAAACAATGCTTTGGATATTTGATATGCTACCACCAGATAGAGGGTAAAAATGTAAGACCTGCCTGGCCAGAACAAGGACCAGTCTATCTTGGTATTTGGCCCCCAGGCTATGGCTGGGTACATGAATAACTAGAATTAAAAGAATTCATATTGTACGCAAACAAAATGCCATTTAAAGTATTTAGTGTTTCTACACTGGGCTAAATTCCTCTCAACCCTTATAGGCAAGCAACTGGTGCTCCAAATCTTGAGGTTTGCATGCCTTAATATGTTATGACCATAGGTCACAGTTACAACTAACCAGTTTAAGTAATAATAAGGTCAGTACTTTAAATGTGTATAAAAATTGGGAAAATGAATAAATAAGTGGACTAAATTCTGCAGAAGTCTTTGCTATCCCAGCTAGCAATCACTGTACTACTCTTGTCCAAAGGGGACGTACTGAAAAAATAAGGTAAAATTGCTGTGTTTCCAAGGTCTAGGTAACTCCTGATTAACTGAGGTTATTTACTACCAGTGGAAGTGCCAATTTCCAAGATGAAGGACTGTGGGGCTCAGGGCATGGAAGTGTGGCAGGTGATCCCACCACCTCCCCCATCAACAGCTGTTGGCTCCCTGGGCTGCAAGGCAGGCTCCATCCACTGTCCTCGCTTGCTCTGAACGTCTCCCATATGTTGGCCTCTCCCCAGCTTCCCAGTCAGCCATTAACGGTCAGGGGTGTTCTATTCATCACTTGCCTCCTTGCCCGTCTCTCTGTCTCGGAACATGTTACTCATGACGTAAGCTCCATGTCCCTCATCGCAACGAGCCGCGCGAGGCTCACCTGTCCCTGGCCAAGGGACGCGACCACCTCCTGACGAACCTCCCGCTGCATCGTTTCTGCCTCACCCCAGTGTCGACGCTAGCTGTTGGCCCAGTCTAAGACCCCCCGCCCCGCAAAGCCTTTCCCCCCATCAGCCTACCCTCCTGTGGGCAGCCGCCGCCCCCGGCAGCCAGGGACCCCCCGCCCAGCGGGCAGCGGCTACGGGGACGTTCGGCGAGGGCGGCGGCCCCGCTCCGCCCTCGGCCGCCGGTGGGGGACGGGCCAGCCCACGGCCTTGGGGCTCCCCAGGGGAAGCGGGGCAGCCTGCGCACATCACCTGGCCGTCAGCGTGGGAGATGGAGAAAGGCTCTGGTTCCCCCTCCGTGGGCGGCAGCTACCCGCAGAAAAACGCCGAGATCCTCAGCAGCCAGTATGGCATCAACCTCTTCCTGGCCGGGCTGCTGCTCACCTTCGCCTGGGCTGTGCATGCCGTGGGTATCAGCAAAAGCCACCTGCTCTCCTACCTCATCACGCTGATGCTTATCCAGCTGCTGTGGATGCTGTGGTACCTCTGCAGGAGCTGCACGCAGAGGAGGCTGATCCGGGACAAGGACACGCACGCTGGAGCCCGCTGGCTCAAGTGTAAGTACTGGCCCCTGGCACAGGGTGGCACCGTGCATCACCCATCAGTGCCATCACCCATCTCTGCTGCTGCTTTCTTACCCTCTCCAGCCCTACCGGGGGCCATCCTGCTATTCATGAACTTAACATACATGCAGTGCCCTCTAAAGTAAATATATGCATAAGCTGAACATACTAGGAGATTGTATAGGAAAACTGTTTGCTAAACATCCTCACTTTCCAACCTACCATTTACAGTGCTGAAAGCTCCGGTGCCTTTTTTCCCTTACCAGGCTGGTTTGGCAATACTTGAAAAATAGAATATAGCTAATGAAAGATGCAGTTTTGTTGGCATCATGCAGCTCCTTTGGAGGAATTATCACCTTTTTCAGACAATATAATGCAACTTACTTTATGCTAGTGTCAGTCAGAAAGGTCCCCAAGTGCGCTCCATACCAATATATATCAAAGATTCCCATTTATGTGTGTACAGTGGTGCCTTAGAAACATCTGGAGTTAGACAGAAGAGGACAAAATCCCTGGCGAGATAACCTTGTAGATTGGTACATAAAACATCTAAGCAAGAAGTCTAAAGCTAGCATCACCTTGTAGGAAAAAGTATACAAATTTGACTGGGTATTGGTGGGATGTGATGGCCCTTATTTGCAGGGTAAGGTGTGTACTGAAGTATGGATATAAAGGTATATTGAGAGACAGTGGCTGGGGACCGTATGAAAGAGTCAGAGTGACAGCAGTGATGCGTTTCTGGTTCCCAAGAAAAAAGTAAGCCCCACATCATCACTGTGTAAAGTAATATGCAAGCCCAGTTTTACCCACTTCCTTTCCTATCTCAGCACTGTAAATGGTAGGTTGGAAAGTATGTTGAGTGCTATAAAACAGCTTCTCCATAAAGTATTTCTACCCTGCTAGCCATGAGACACCAGTTAATTATAACAGCAGCAGATAATGAAATATCTAAGTGAAAAGTCCAAGAATGTCTAAAACCTGATTACTTTGAAAAGTAAGGTTGTGTTGTGGAAATCTAGTTTGTTCTCAGTCTTGTGAGTCTTTTATTTTCTTTGAAACTGTTAACAATTATGCTGTATGAATTATGGAAAACCTTTTTTTTTTTAATGTCTAATAACATTTTACAGCTATGGTCTGTAGACTCTTTCCTGAACTGTATGCAGTTCATGTACCAACTGTTCAATTGTTCTCTTTGATTATTCACTGTTTTTCCAAAACAATATTCATTTGTCAGGCATTTTTCATTTATTAGCTTACGTAGCTTACAATCTCATGAAATTCATTAATACAAGATCAATTTGATCCTATTTTGGGCCAAGCTATGCTTTTGTTACTCAGAGGGTAGCTTTCCTAAGTATGGAAAAATACTGCTTAACATGGGTAAGTACAGCAGGACCCCCTGCCCTTTTTCTTTTGGCACAGCATTCACAGCATTTCATTTGTCCTACAGGATATAAGGAGTTACAGAAACTTAGAAATAAGATACTGGAATGAACTACTAGGTTACCTTATCCATTTCTTTTACCAGCACAGCATGGCTCTTTGTACTAGCTTCTCAAGTGGGTCCGGCTTCCACGGCTGCTCTTGGATGTCTAGGCTGCAATTCAACAAAATCGCCCTTAGGGAAAGTCCTACGCTTAACTATTCTTAGGAGTTTCTTGTAGTTACAACAATCCTGTACAAGTCCTTTATCCTCTGTTGGTAAAAGAAAACTTATGTGAGCTAAGAAAAAACTCAGGTGGCAATTCCTCTGCCAAGATCCCCCTTGCCCTCCTCTGCATCAGTGCTTTTGTCATAGAAAATCTTTTATCTAAAAGACAAGAAATCCAGAAAGGAGGAGAGGAGAGGGAAAAATTGTGAAAATTAAGTCTTTCCACACAAAACTCTGCAATTTTTTACTAGCTCTATCAGCTGGTTTTAGAGATTATCTCCTTGCTGTCATTGTAAGAGCAAATGTTCTTGTATTAAGCAGTATAAAATATTTTCATTATTCCCTCTAAAATGTGAATATTATTTTTTGAAAAGTGGTGGTAGCTGGCTGATTAGAGCATTTTGCTGTGACAAATGTTGAAAAAGAATGATTTAACAAACTTCCCCTATAATTGAGTTCTTGTGCGCAGTTAACAACACTAGAAGGACAAATAGTTCACAAGAATTGCTCACAGAAAGGTTTCCTTGAGGATTTTTACAACTGCGTGAACCCAAAGCACAACTGTCTTCCCACTTGTGTGATAGACCAAGAACTACTCTTAGTCTCAATGTGGGAAGAGTTTCATGAAGAGCTTTGTCTTTAGTAAAGTATAGTTACCATGACCCAGATAGTCACAGGGATGATTAAGAAGTAATTTCCTTGCCTTATTCCAAATATTATTCCTCTGAGTACACTCTCCTGTTAGGAAAAGCTCTCTGACCTTTATTTGCAAGTTCAGCAAAGTGAGCCAAAGAACTCAAAAAGAAAATCAATTGGTTTCACAAATAGCTTTATTTTATCATGTTCTTCAGCAGCACGGCTTCTGTTTAAAGCACAGACAGCTAGTCAGCTTATAAAGTTCATACTTCAACTTGTATCTTCTTACTTTTCCCATCAAATTGTCTATTATTTGAACAATATTTTAAGTTTAGAGTGGCATTTTTGTGACCATATCATTATGGCTTTTTTTTCCTCCTTGACAGTTAATAGAAAGAATTAAGCCAGCACTTAGCAATACTGAAAATCCCATTCTTGATCCCCTAAGATATACAGGTTTCAATGAACATTAGAAAAAAAAAAATCCTTTTTTTTTTTTTTTAAAGAATACAGTGCTCAGTAGCAAACATTTAATGTTTCTTTAACTTTGCCATAGAAATAGCAAAACAATGGAATTATCTTACTTGTAATTACTTATATATATGGTATGTAGTATTAGTACAGCATACTGAAGTTTTCATCAGGAAAAGTTAACATGGAAACATTAGCATACCATATGTATCATCTTTATAGTTGTGCTTTGCTTTTTCACTAAGCAAATTAGTACAACCATTCTCTTTTGAAGCCCCTTAAATATGCATGTTGGCCACTTTGTATATGCTTACACAGTGGCTACCTGTGTGATTGCCAGAAACATCTAGATATCACGTGAATAAATGCAATAATTAACAATAAAACATTAACAGAAACGAGTCATATAAAGTCATCTAATCCCTGGAGGTCAACGGAAAAACTATTGATTTCAATGGGAAAGGATTGAAGCTCACCAAATCTCTAATGAATGTAAAGGAAACAAGAGATACTAAGTCATAAACCAAAATATTCGATGTGAAAGAAGCTTTGGGAGGTGGGTGTGGTTGGTTGGTTTGTTTTGTTGGTTTTGTTGTTGTTATTGGGTTTTTTTCCTCCTCAATGGTCTGCTGGACATTGATGTAAAACTGTAAAACTATACAACTGAAATACTGACCTTGTGAAATGGAAGCAAGACACAGTAGAACTAGAGTTTAGGTGATCCTTGTAAGGACAAGGTTCATGTACTGTGCAGGAGAAGGATCATTATATCTAAGATGTGTTTGCATTTTATTTCTGTGAATTTAAACCTGAGCCCCTTGCCTTGCCTTGTCTTGCTTTGCCTTCCTTCTTCCTATTTCTTCTAGTTAAGAAGCCCCTTGGGATCTTATGCTGCTGAGCCACTCTCATGAGCAATGGAAGCAAAGGTGCCAAACTTTTACATTATAAAATACATTTTCCACCCATTTTGCCCTGATGTTAGTACTTCATTAAAGCAGTTCCTCAGGGCTTGATCCTGCACTCTGAATTCATTGGGAAATTACCTTACCAGTGTCATGACCGGGGAATGAAACACCTTTCTAAAATAATCTGTAAAGTCAATATATGCACAACAATTCACTGGTTTTGTGATTGTGCAAAAATTTATAATCATTTTGCCTCATTGAACCATTTATAATACACATTAAGTCCCTAAGATTGACATATTTCAGATAAATAGCGAAACAAGCTGTTTCCTGCATGCTTTCTAAATAAGCGATTAATCACAGAATCAATCATAGAATAATTTAGGTAAGAAGGGACCTCTGGAGGTCATCTAGTCCTACACCTTGCTCAGAGCAGGTCCAATTACCTCAGGTAAGGTTGTTTCAGAAAAATTAACAGTTCTAATTTATTTTAGAATAACTTTAATTCTTTAAATAAGGAATGAAATGCATAATTTGATCTCAAGAGCAGCCTAGACTTTGCATTTTGTTACCGTATATCTTTCTGGAATGAGTTTGTAACAAATATTTACATTCCTGAAAGGAAACAAAACAAAAAAAACCCAAACCACAATTAAACAAGGGGAAGCATGTATTTTGAAAGTTCTTTAGGATATGAAATACATATTTAGATAAATATGTTAGGGTTTTGTGTGTGTGTGGCAATAACAGATACAGAAATTGAAATTTGGTTCCTTTCTAGGGGAGCAAAATGTATAGCTCATTGTAGTTTTGGTCTCTGAGTTAAAGCGTAACCTCCTGACCCACGGGCAAGGCATACCAAGTGATTGTGTTACGTCCCACTGTCGAGCTCTTGGGCCAGGAGACTGTAACATGATTGTTCAGCTCCCTGGAATTCTATAGTTTGTTGTGTGGCTGTAGAGCATTAATTCATGCACTGTATAGCTGCTTCCGTGCTACCGTTACTTGAGAGGCTGACCTTGAAGGAGCTGGGAGCCATCTGCAAGGTCTCCAGGTCCTGGCTGTCTCTGGACTGGCTCCTCTGCGTTGACCATGCAAAGCATGTATGGGGATGTGCTTTTAAAATATATATTGGGTAGAGGCTTTCACAAATTAGAGGGACTTACTACATTCAGTCAATTTTCTTCATGAGCATTGATCTGCTTTTATTTCCCTAATCAAGAACACAGATATTGATCGACTTTTATTTCCCTAAATGGATTTTAGCCTATTGGTACAGATTATCTCTAGACATTATAACTGTACACTGACATTTTCTAATATATTTTTCATTTGTAGGTGGGATTACATTATTTGCAGTGATTACTTTAATACTGGACTCTTTTAAAATTGGATATTATGTTGATTTTTCAAACTGTTTATCACCAACCGAAGGCATTTTTCCTGTTACACATGCTGTGCACACCATTTTACAGGTAAAGGTCACTGGTTGCAGTTTTATATTATATATCTTTTTTTTTCTTGCAAAAAATATATTTTGTCTTCGCATCATCGGTGAATTTTACACTGATTTCTAGGTTTATCACAGGATACTTTTGGGGACAAAATTCTTGTGCTTGTATATCCTTTCTATGTGTACATTCAGGCTTTGCAACATGAAATTGCTCAGCCATAAAGTTCACAGGGGTTCAAAAAAGAAATAATGAAAAAATGCTTTCCTGTATTTGAAGATACATGGGGGTTTTTTTTAGTTCAAGTTACATATATAACTTTCCGAATTTCCAGGATGAAATCAGCAGCTTGGCTAAAGATGATTCTCTTATTTTTGTAGGTAGGACTTGCCACACCAGTTCATTTCTCTCTATCCTGATGTCCTGTTGTGGTTAAGGGTGGAGATCTGATATTTCAAAGGGACAAAACTCTTCCCATGTATTTAGGTTGTTATAAAATACTTGCACATTTTTCCTATACCAAATGAACATAGATTTTTCTTCTAGAAGCATTTGCTTATGCTTATCAGTGGCTTCACAGTAGCAAACATAGGCAGTGACTCTGGCAAAATATTCCAGCTATTTGTTTATTGTAAGGCTTTGAGTGTATATTATATGTTGATATTTCATAGCTGATTGTTTATTGCATTAATTCTTCTGAGCCCCTGTCAGCAGATTTGTAGGAAAGAAAAAGCCACTCAACTAAGATACTCAGTTATAGCCAGCTCATTAAATGCACTTTCCAAGATTATTAAGTCATCCAGAAAGAACAGATTTTCCTAGCAGTTGTGGTTGCATGTAAATAAGCATTTGAACAACACACATTTTTCTGCTTTCTGTAACAAAAAAAAAACATTGAAAATTTAAGCAGTACCTCTGACCTCTTCTATCTTTTTCTCTGAGGGTGATATTTTTATTTGGTTGAAGTAATCTTAATTTCACATTCTTGTAATATTTGCTCTCCATGTCTTGCAGCTTCTTTGCTTTACCTCTGAAAAACAAAGCAAAGGGATAAAGCCTTTTTTCCCTGCTGACCTGCATGCAGCATTCTTCATTGCATCCAGTGACCCTGAGCTGACAAGGTTTCCAGCTACCACAAACTGGAGCGTGGAAGAAACATTGTATAGTATTGCTGACCAATGGGAACAAGAACTCTAATCTAAATTTTACATCACCCTATCTTGCTGAATTTATCATACATTTAGTTTAAAATAATGAAATCTTGAATGCTAGTCTGTGCAATCAGTGGAAAAGTAAAAGAAGTAATTTACTGGATAGCTAAGACAAATCTTCTGTCTTTGAGACCCAGGACAAAATAACAGCAGAGAACATCCCTAATTATGTGTTATCTAAAAACCAAAGGATTTATTTTCTACAGAATGTGTCAGATTCTGTTGTATTTTACTCTAATGAGGCATCCTCATATGTGTCATTAAATTAAGAAATATATACATCATGCACCTGTGCAAGCAATGAACTAACCTGTACCTGCCCTTCCAACACAGGCTGTGCTTACATAATTTTGCAGACAGAAATCCCTTTGAGGCAATGAGTACTCTGTCAGCAAAAACTGGATTTTAAGCTATTTCTTTACCTTACTGACTTTTCTGTTCCTATTTTCCCCTACTTTCTTGACTAGAACTTGTCTGAACAGATCTTCAAAACTTTTGGGTTTTAAGTTTTGAAGAATGCTTTCACATCTGCTGTAAGATTTTACTGCATCTATCCCAGAATGGAAAATTGAACATGGCATTAGATGAGACTAAGGTGATAATTTCAATTTGTTTGATTTCAGTTGAAACCTCGATAATATCTTGTAGTCTCTACACCTGGGGCTTTACAATGATCACACCTCCTTTTGATAAATGCTTTATTAGAGAAATGAACGGACATGTTATTGCTGGGTGGTGTAGGTGACCCACAGAGTACAGCATTTTCCTAGCTTTTTCAAAAATCATTTTTCAATGATTTTTCATTTTTCAATGTCTTGGACAACACAGCTGTGGTGTAGGGTGCCTACATTCATGGACACAGTGGTAAAATGGACTTCTAGTTACTCTAATTGCTAAAGAACAACACAAAGTTCTTTGCACTTTTCCGACCATTTCTGGTGCACCAAACCAGGCAAGTTTCTATGACAAAACCTTTTGGACTATTTCTCTCCTGATAGTTCGCCTGCTGCCAAGTTCAGAGTAAACAGTACTTCCAGTTTCACCCTAGCATCCCTGAGCAATATTAATATAATTCTCCTTGCACTTATCAGCACTTGGAAACAGTTTCGTATCAGCAACAATCTGTATCCTAAGGTTTCCGTTACCCTCCCACAGACAAACATTACCACTTCTAAGGCTTCTTTCCCCTTTACTTGCTAACTCCATACTGTTATCTCTCTCTTGTATTCTCCAGCTTTAGCTTTCTGTACTATGCTTGAGTGCAATTGCATCTCTTCCTAATGTGGTTGTCTCTTGGACTGATAGTATGACATTTTCTCTTGCTTCCTGGGTGTCTATTGTTTGTTTTATTAATCAAGTCTTGCATCCTTTCACTTACCTCTCTCCCTTCATTGAATTTCATATATTTAATAAATTATTCAAACTTAGCATTACCACACCCTGCAGCAATCATACTGCTGTCCACAGCTGGTAGCTTTATTTCAAAAAGCCTCTCCAGATACAGATGCAAGATATGTTTTGGCGAGTCATACCGAGACTTTCTACTGTTGAGCCATTTACTCTGCATATAAGGAACCTTATGTTCATCATGCCAGAGAGGTTCTGGGTGAACATTGGAGGAAATAATGAGTTATTTCACATGTGTGAAGATGGAGCTACCTCAGTTTAAATCCTCAGAGGACATAATCATCATCATTTCTGTCTACAGATACACTTTCCTTTTTGAGTGTCACAAATACTTATTAATGTAATGATATTTCTCTGTATTTCTTCCATCCAGGTGTACTTTCTTTGGTGTCATGCAAAGGATATTATCCAGTCTTTCAAAACACTTGAAAGGTAAAGTGGATCTGATTCTCCTAATAGGTGTAGGACTGCATAGTGCCTTAAAGCCTACAGTTTTACTGTATGAGACACATTGAAAACTCTTACAGAGTTTGATTCTCCTCATAATTGTCTTAATATAAATAAAAAGCAACTCCGTTTACCCAAATGAGAAGATAGTTGGTCTGATTTTTTTTTTTTTTTATGTAAACCGTGCTTGTATTTTATAATAGACAACAGTCACAGAATAAGTATATTTTTTCCCATAAGAGAGGGAAATGGTCAAGGTATGATACCACAGTGTCTCTTGCTGGTTTTGAAGGAAGGAAGCACCACATATGAGTCCTAGGACCATGCACTATATTATGTTTTCTCTATTTTGCTACTGAAAGGGTATCTGCATCAGCAGCCTGCAGTCAGTGCAACACATCTGAGGTATTTTATATTGATTTTTATGGAAAGCACCTTTTGGAACTAGCTGCAGATACGCAAATTCACTGGGAAACAGCCTTTCCAGTGGTGTCCCATACACCCAAATCAATAAGAGTTGTGCACTTTTCTGACACCAGAACTTGTTTCTTGCAGTGTGACTTATGTGGCCACTGGCTGAATACTGAAATTTCTTAAAGGACTGAGGCCTAGTCTTTGAGGCAGCAGAGCCAGTTCTGATGTATTTTTGGTTTTCTGAGGTGAATTAATGTAGATTATCTCTACATAGAACATAAATAAATAAACATGGTAACTTTTAAAATACTCATCTCAAATTATCAATGAGCCGATCAGTTTCTTCAGGAGGTAAAAGAAATTTACTCAGAAATTTAATTTATGGAGAAGGTTCTCCTTTTGTTTTGCTCTTGAGTCAGTGTTCAAGCCTCATGCCATAGAAGGCTTGCAATGTCATCTGATGGAATCAGCTCTGTGTATAAGTAAAATCCCTAACTGCAAGTGTATCGGTGAGAACAGTGCAGTAACTAAGAACTGTTTCTTGGTGAAGGAACATTATCAGCCTCAGGTGCAGGGGAAAAACGCCTAGCTTGCCAGAAACCAGGAGTCTCAGAACATGTGGAGATCTACCCTCACTGTACCAGTAAGCTGAATGGGATAAAGCCATCTGTTGGCTTAACTCTCTCCAGGAGACAAAAATGCATTGACAGGAAGGTAGAGAAGGCAGTGGTATCTGTGAAGAAAGACTAGATACAGTAAGTATGAAGGATCACTGCAAAAGGCTGTGAAATATGGCTTGTAAAACAATTAACCCTGTTCAAACTGTTCAATCGCCATTGACATGAAGCCTGGCCAGCCCAAAGAATAACACCTATCACTTCAGAGTGCATAACAAATAATAACAGTGTGCTATTAATGGTTTAGTACATTAAGCCATTTTACTTCTATAAAACTTTGGAATTCTAATATTCACTGTGATCCATTAAGGAATATCTTTAGAAAGATTGGTTATGATTTAATTTTTCCTGCACTGACAGCTAACTAGTGCCACCTAGCATGTCTACAGAAAGTGAATCCATTTTATTTAACATACATGAAGGTATATACTCTGTGCAGATTCCTTCAATAATTACCTTATTTTGTAGGTTTGGGGTTATCCATTCTGTGTTCACAAATTTACTTCTGTGGACAAATGGTGTGCTAACAGAGTCGAAACATCAACTGAATGAACATAAGGAAAGACTAATCACGCTTGGTTTTGGGAACATAACAATAGGTAAGTGAAAGGAATGGTATGTTTTGGAATTCCTGCTCTAATGTGCTCTCATACAAAATACTGTGTCATTGTAGGCTAGAGACAGGTGATTCATGACTATGTCATCATAGCCATTCCTGGGCAAGTGGTAGCGAGCTGGTACATGATCAGTTCAGAACTAAGATGTTAGATGGTCATTAGCATATATATGTTCCAGACTGTTGTTTTATTCTAAATTCCAAACAGATGTTTAAAAACACTTCTTTTGAGGAGTAACATGACCGAGGAAACTCTTTATTATAAATCATAGAAACTGAACATAACAGTTTTAAAAACTGTAAAAAGTAAACAGAGTTTGCTATTTACAAAGTTATTCATAGAAAAACAAGCCTGAATAATCCTGCAAATCCTTCCAAGGAGAGTGGTTACATGTAGTGTGTGGTCCTAGGGATGGGATGGCTCAAATGGATATGGGTTATCCATTTAGTGCTGCTTTACAAGACAAGGATTTTGCTATGGGTTTTGGAATTTTTTTTTTTTTAATAACGAACCATTTTCTCCATTGGTAAGATGATGCAAGTTGTAGTCAACATTGAGTATAAATGCTGGGGATGGCTTCCACTTTCAAACACCACTGAAGCATGGGGAAAATAGGAGGGCTTAACTTTAAAGAGAAAATAAAAGTTCTCAGCAAGTGTAAGTAATTTTCTTCTCATGGAAATTGATCCATACAGCTGATAAATTTTGATTGTGTTCACAAAGACAGATGGCTTTTGAAGAAGAAAATGTATGTTTCTCCACCCAGTGAGTTCAGTACTGCCTGTATCCTAAAAACTGATTTTGCCTCTACAAAACCAAATCCTGAGCTTATTTATTTTGTGCCTACTTATAGTCTGTATAAGTTGAAAAAGTTTAGGAATTTTAATAATTCCCACCAAAGTTCACATTTAAGTAAAAACTTAATTTAAAAATCCATAAAATAGTATTTTCAGTATAACTGTGTTTAAAATTATGCCCACAATTTTACATCTATTTGCAATTGTTACCCTTTATATCTATCTATGGAAACTGTCTAGTTTCCATTAATAATCAGGTAGCTGAATTGATAGTTCAGAGATTTTGTAATCATGGAGCAGTAGTAGAGAGCAGACAAATAATGAGTTAGCAGCTCTTCTTGGTATTTCTACTTGTTAAATAGCAGCAGTTCCCTTATATTATGTCCTATTATTCTGCTACCAGAATTGTTACACAATTGTGAACAGTCAGAAATAGAACCTGAGACAAGGGGGAGTGAAGTACTGATCCACAAGACAAGTTTGGCATTAATATACAATCCACTGCAAAAGCAATTTCTTTCATCTCGTAACAGTGTGTGCTTGAGACAAAACAATACCAACTTTTTCCTCTCCTCTTCTCTTCTGAAATTATAGGAAACAGAAGAAAAATTTCCAGGCACAAATCTGAGATCAGTGCCTAAAATGTGCTCTTCAGCATGTATGTTTATATATTTATAAACACATTGTGAAAATAAGTTTTGGGGGTTTTTTCCTGCCACTCTGGAAATTTATTTTTTGTGAAATTATTTGCTTAGGTTATAAATGCACATTAAATATATTCATCTTACAAATACAAGCACTTGTTCATTGAGATGCCTTAGTGGTTCACAATACAGGCAACGGCACTGCAGATAGACAATGGTTTCTTACGTACTTCTTAAAAGGAGAAGATTGGGTTTTATTTTTTTTTCCTTAAAACTATACTGGATCTTTGAGTGAAAGTATCTCTGGTTTACTTCTTGTCTTTCCTAGGCATAAACAACTTCTTAATAATGTTATTTTGATAACAGAAACCACACTAGTATAAATAACATAATAATGAGAGTAAAACTGAGCCCTTTCCTTGTTAAGTTGGTTCATGACCTGATCCACAGATCCCTGGGCTTCTGTAAAAGCCTTCTAAGCTGAAGGGCCGAGGACTCAGAGCTCTTGGAATCTGGATTTTTGTGTTATAAAAAGTATTTTTACCAAGATCTTTCTGAAGTTTGGTACAGCATTCATTCATGACGTTGTTACTGCACAGTTGCTGAGTAGTGAAGTCAGAGATCATACTTCAGTGCATGTACAAAAGCTTTCTTAGATTAATGACTTCAACAATAAGACCCTTTTTTAGGTGACTAACTGGGTGGTGTGATGTGTTGTTTGGCTGAAATTTTACCTTTTATGTTTTCTTATTTTATTTATGGTTTATTTATTCATTTTAAACAAATCCTTATAATGCATGTAACTAATGTCTCCCTCTCCTTTAGTTTTAGATGATCATGCACCTCAATGCAATTGCACAACAACAACTCTCTGTTCGATATTCTCTCAAGGAATATATTACCTATACCCCTTTAATATAGAGTATCACATCTTAGCATCCACAATGCTTTATGTCCTGTGGAAGAACATTGGCCGCAAAGTTGAGCATCACCAGCAATACAAAACTCCATTCAAGTTCCATGGCATAACTGTTGGAATGATTTTTGGACTAATTGTGTTAACTAGCACAATAGCCATAGTTGTTGTGTATTTAATTCAGATTGGACGTTCAAAAGTCAAAAGTGAGTTAGCACTTACTATGTTTTACTTGCATGCTATCTTTGTGTTGGCTCTCATGTGTACAGCTGGAATTGTCGCCCTCCTCATCTACAGACTGGAAGATAGATCGATGGATAATTCAAAAAATCCCGCTCGAAAACTTGATGCAGAGCTGCTGGTGGGCACAGCTGCAGGGTCCTGGCTCCTCTCCTGGGGGTCAATCCTTGCCATCATCTGTGCCCAAGCCCATCCAAAATACACCTGGTATAACCTGCCCTACTCTGCCCTGGTTATTATTGAGAAATACATTCAGAACCTCTTTATCATTGAATCCATACATCGTGAGCAGGAAAAGGTGAACGACAGCATTAAAACTCTTCGAATAGTGACTATATCTCGGGGGAGCACTTTATCACTTAGCCCCTCATACAAAGAGATTTACAATGGCAGAGCTGCTGGTGATGGTGGGGAGGTACCCTGCCTGTTTAAAGGCAGTATCTGTGGGAGAGAAAATGATGCTGGTGCTGGTGCTGGTGCCTCCAAAGAAGAAACAAGTCAGGAAAATAGTTCAGTCATGCATTCAGCCTCAGATTTCTCATTTTACAGTAGAAATTCAGTTACTAACAACAAGAGGAGAATTCTGAAGAACATTGCTGCATTTTTATTCCTCTGCAACCTTTCGGTAAGACATTTTGAACATAATTCGTAAGTTAATGCCCAAAAGCTTCCCAACCTTTCAAGCCTGATAAGTATGTTAAAGTTACATGGTCCTATAGTTTGTAGCAAGTAAATTTCACTACTTCTGGAAGAATAAGTGAATACGCCTTTGGGGAATAAAGTTTATTTATAAAGTTTATTTAAATGTGGAATCTGGGAGCCTGGGCTTGTTTTAGTCATAGTAAAAATACTATAGCAGTGACAGAAGCTGAAACCCTCTTCCGTCAGTGTGCCCCAGTAGCAACAGGGAGGGTTTTCTTAAGGATTTCTGAAACCAATTTGCAGTTCAGTGGGGTCAGAGATATTAAGGGCTAGTGACTTGTACCACTGGTGATTTATATTGGCCTTGTGTTCTTTCCTTGCAGCTGTGGATACCACCAGCATTCGGGTGCCGCCCAGAATATGACAATGGCCTAGAAGAAATAGTTTTTGGCTTTGAACCCTGGATAATTGTCGTGAACCTTGCAATGCCTTTTTCAATTTTCTATCGGATGCATTCAGCTGCCTCACTCTTTGAGGTCAATTGTAAAACATAGATCATATACGGTCCCTCAGTGAACAATTGATTGAATAATTAATTAAATAACAGATGAATGAGTGACTGACTGAATGAATGAATGAATGAGTGGAAGTAGCAACAGCTGCTCAATAAATAGAAGACTCAATATATTTTTTTTTTGAAGGGACCGTAGCTAATAGCATGTAATTTTTCAAAACATTTTACTTGACATATTTTGTTATATATGTGGTGTTATTGTATAGGTGCACTTTTCAGAATGATATTAGTGTTAATATGATTAACATTATGTAGTAAAGTTATTTTGATCTCATTAATCTTTGTTTTAGTCATGTAGGATTTGTACTTTATATAATTTGTATTGTTTTGTTGTCATTCATTGTGAAAGGTGTTTAAAAAAACCAAATCTGTATGTGTTAGGAGGGAAGATCCCAGTAACAGCTAAACTGAGTGATGCTCCTGAATCAGAGATACTATGAAAAGTCCACCTCTTAATTGCTAGCTATGTTTTTATAGTAAAACCTAAAAACATTTACTGTTTAGTTGGGATGTTGGAATTATCTTAAACTTCCTGAATACTGATTTAAAAAAATCAATATATAATTATTATTTTCCTAACTATATATTGAAGTAAATAACATGTATGGTTAGAGATCACGCTGTATATAATTTCTTCTGATAAAATATATTTCTACTAATGCATGCCTCTTGTGTTTTATTTGCTATATGACATAACTGAGAAATAAAGTTAATCCTTTTTCTTAATTCTTTATTCACACATCCTTGAAATGTTTTAAGAGAGAAAACTAGTCTTATAGCTTATCTTAATGTATATATGTTCAGTTTCCAAAATGGTGTATATATTCCCTGTATAATTTTTTTATGAGCTGCTAATTTCTTTGTAGTTTAGTTCCTGTCTGGGAGATAATCATAGCTCTTCATACCTTGATGCTGTAAAGCATAGCTGATGCTTCTAGAAATCTGGAGGGCCCTTGGCTGAGGGTGTTCTAAGTGTGGTTACAAGCTGCTAGAACATAATCACAAATTCCTGGGATATTTAGTTGCCTGAATGCCCACAGAAAGCAGTGAAAAATTGAGTGCCTGACTATTCTTAGAATCTACACCCGTAAGATTGAAAGACTGGAGCAATGACCGGAATACTAAAAGGGAACAACAGATCAATGATTTGGATAACCCTTGCTAACTAAATAATCATCTAGTCCTATGTCTGGTGAGTCAAGGGCTGCAAAATTTCTGTGCCGTGATCCTAGAAGGACGGTTATACAGTTGTTTCCACCATCTGTCTGAAAGCAGTTGCATTACTGCATGGGAGAGGTCTACTTCTGAGACGGAAGATGTCAGCTGTCTTGTCTTCTCTTTGAGGCACCTTCATAAGAACAAAAATTTTGGCTTTGTACCACTAGGTGGCAAACACAGACCATTCGACAAATTACCTGATTACTTCTAGGAGTTGCTTCACATTGTAATTAATCTTCAGTTCTATTTTGTAGTACATGCAGCCATAAACCTACCTAGGAATTTTTGCTACCTTCTCTACATGGTGCAAAATCAAGATCAAGTGAAGCAACCTTCATCTGGAGTCTCAGGTGCAGTCTGAATTAAATGAAACATCAGCAAGGCTGAGCATGAGAACTCCTATCTTCCCGCAAAGCAATTTCAGCTGTTTGATTTTTAAGTGTTTTTAAAAAGATCTGATCAGATTACTGTAATCTCTGCCTTTCTCTAGGACTGCCTGCCATGCTCTTTTATCACATTGCTATTAGTTCTGACATTCATTCTGGACAGTAGCATTTTTGATCTTTCTCCTTGAACACAATAGCTTGATCTCACCTACTTCCATGCAAGAATCAGCTCTAACCACTTCACTTGGTTGTATCTCAGACTGGTTCCATTGTAGAGTGAATAAAGCCATCCAGATAATCAAATACAGCTTTGGTCTTCCTTCTAAATCAACTCTTGGACCAACTCTCCAGCTAATTCTAATAGCAGAAAAAAAAAAAAAAATCACTAGGTAAGCCCACAAGTTCTATGTCATCTTTTAAGAGAAAGCCTGTTTCTTCTTCCTCTGCTTCTATGGGATGGTTCCCATGTCATTCTTCAGCTAGAAGTGGTGCTCTTTAGCTTATTCCCAGCATTTGTGTTCAACCAAAGCAGATCCCTAGCTAATCCCTAGTGCAAATGAAGGGGCCATATGCTCTATTACAAACATATAACACACACTTGGAAGTTTCAAAAATAAATTACATGTATTTCATCTGCAGCTACACAGCCCTTTCTGATCCTTAACATTACTATTAAAATAATTTAATTTGCCCACAATATTAAATTGATTTTGAGTGCTGCAATTGAAGTTTATTCAGAAAAGTGAATTAAAGCAGCACACTGGTGGTGTGCAAATGGTTTAAACTTGCTAATGAGCAAATTTTATTCTGAACTGAACTGATGAAACCCTGCTGACTTAAATGGTTCTGGTTTAGGACCAGAAGCTTTATTTTGGCCTGAGAAGCTTAAGAGGTTTTCACAACAGGACTTCTCTCAAAAAATATTCTTTCATCCAAATGCAGAGTGTTTTATGGAAGCAGGTCTTAGCTTAACTACTCTTGAAACAATGATGAGTCATGAAGTTCTGAATATTTTAGAAACATAGATTTTTAAGAAACATAGACTTTTGGACCAGGAGGAATAATCAGATTGTTTAATGTAGTGTGACCTCTAGCTCTCTGATCAGTGCTAAACCTGGGGCTTTCTCAAACAACTACTTTCAGACTTCTCAGTTTTGTTTTTCTCTAGCATATATCAACATTACTAATTTATCACAGGTTTTAAAATATAAGAAATAGCACAAAGTTACCGTATTTCTGCCTATCTATGTGCTCAAGTATGTGACAGGAGGCAGGAGAGTGGGTTTACCCAGGAGAGAGGTGTGACAGCTGCTCATTGTTATGTTCCTGAGGTGCCTCTGGGGGGACATTTTGTGTACTTTGTGATGTCTAGGGAATGTCTTTGAGACCAGTTTAATATTACTTAAAAAGAGATTTTTTTTTTTATTTAAGGGCATTTCTTTAGTCAACTCCAAAATTCACTTAATATGTAAAGGATTCTGAATTTTTGTTGCATGATCTTAGTCAGAAAGCTATTCTCTGATGTTCATCATATCCATCAGACTTTTCCACCCCCTCCCTTTCTCCCTAGACAATTTTATTTATTCAATAATATATGCTTGGGTAGCACTTAAACTCATATATGTATAGGAATAAAGACTGCTAAGGTGTGAAATGATTCCTGCAATCTTCAAGCATTTGCCTCTGAAGACTCAAACTTGCATGATGGTAGTTTTTTTAAGTATTTTTAGTGTCAGTGACTCTAACTCCAAGATGAAAGAAGGCAGAAAAGTCTTTTCCAAAACAACTGAATTCCTATTTCTCACTGCTTTGAATTTCATCTTTTAATCACTTAAAAAAAAATTCCCATGACCATTTTGATAAATTTGGAAATACATCTGTGTTGTATGGCTCACCTGTAGTCCATAGACTTTGAGTGGACTATATCAGTGCAAAGTAGATGGCTCCAGAGAACAGCAGAGAAGGAAATTATGCAAGTAATTTAAGTACATTCTTCTTTCCACTGATTAGGGAATTTGAAGTTTTTATAAGGATGATTAGTGTATTTAAAAATAAAAAGCTCACTGTCTCTTCTATTGAGCAGCATGCAAGAAATCCTTCAAGATCTAACCTGCTGTTTCCTAAGTAGGGACACATATCCTACTTGAGTTATCCCACTCTTTCCTGCAGAAGCTGTGAACAAGGGAGTATTTGGTTAAGAAAATAATTAAAGCTGTAGTAGCTTTGTTAAGTTGTAGGCTTTGTTGTTTGCTGGAGTTGTTTCTAGCTTAAAACAAAGTTCAAATGTCAATCATCATAATAATGTGACCAAGGTAATTTACTTGTAAACTTGAAGACAATATTTTGTGTAGCCAACAGGAGTTTTAATTTATTATTCAAAAATATTAAGAAACACTTAGAAATTATATTTGCAAGAAAAAGGGTAGTTCTTCAGAGCTTTCTCTAAGGTGAGGTTTCTAGGCACTATTAAACTGTGGGTTTATAAACAATGTTTTTAATTTAAAAGTTAACACCACTGCTTTACTTGTATCTGAGTAGGTCTGTGATGGCCCTGTTGAAGTTTTAGTAAGGCATGTCAGAAAGCAGCCTGGCAAAAACAATGAGTGTTACTTCAATGTTATGTATTCTTTATGTGATCTGATAGTATGCAAAACACAGGTTGAATGGAGATATGAGCATTTGTGTGTAGTGATGTGCAAATACCCTTAAATGAGTCATCTCTGGATCCTGAAAAATTAGTGTGGACGCTATTGACCATATCTTACATGACGTATTATGAAAAAAACCCAACACACACACTCATTAAGTTGTACCTAAAATCCATTAAATAAATAAATAAATAAATCACCAGACTTCAAGATTGTAATACAAACATTCATATTTTAATTTTTCTACATAGCCCAGTCTGATTAGAAATGTATGTATAGCTGGCTCATTGGATCACTTTTTCCCTGGGAACTCTCATCCCCGAGGATTTTGCCTTGTTCTGTGCATGCATGAATAAAATGAGATCTGTATTTAAACAGAATTGAAGCAGCTGCAATTGTTAAAGGGAACCTTAAAAAAGATGGTTGGCTCTACTAGATTTAGTGGGAAATCTCACTTTATTGTCAATAGTCAACGGTTAAGGTCCTTTTTTTTCCTTATATTAAGAGGTGTGTTATGTCTCATGATACTCACCTGGCTGAGATTTAAAGCAAACCTTGCAGTTATCTATGGCCCATCTTCTGCCTTCCTTTTCTACTCTTCTTCACCTAAAAGAGAACTGAGTTTCATTCCTATAAAGTCCTTTGGTATAATCTTTACCGACACATTTTCTAGTTCTTGCCAGAAGCAAATGGACCACAATTCAGACCTAAGAATACATTATCAAATAAAGGTGGATGCAGTAGGTGGAAATTTGTGAAAGCACAGGCATGGCAGGAAAACCAGTTACCATCTCTCTCCTTCATTTGCAGCAAACACAAATTATTCTCTTTACAGAGCATTTTCTACCCAAACTTGAACACGCAGTGGGTGCTTCATGTTTATTTGCAAAAAAAAAATCTTTGCTTGAATGTCACTGCAACACATCTGGAATTGAAAACCAGTCTGTGAAAGCACACATAGACCCATTAATTCTGGGGAACCACATCAGCATTTTAATCAAAGCAGAGTGAGGAACAACTCCTGTCCATAAAGCCAGGATTATCAAGGATACCATAATGGCTTTATTCTAATTTATTCTTTAATCAAATATTTACCAGGCTTAACTGAAGATCAGAATGATTTTAAAAATGCATGGAAACAATAACATTATCTAGGGCTAAATCTACACTTGATGTTTGGTTCAGACTTGAATCCATCATCTGAATTTAGTAAGTTCACCTCTAACAGGCAATGACCTTTGCAGGAAGGCAGCAACTAACAGCTATGAGGTAGTAAGCAATAGCTTTGAAACAGTGCCTTAATGGTAGCTGGTTAAATGAACCTCCTTTCTCATCCTTCCCACTGCTCCTCTCCCAGATATGAGGAGCACTCCTGCTGCACTGCCCAGGTGAGATTTTCTACCACTGCCTGTTTGAATCAAATAGCTTCATTACCAAGAAATACTTCGGTAAGACATAACATTAGCCAAATATACTTTTGAAAGCATTCTTGACTCCTTTTCCAAGCATCAGAATGTCTTTCTTCTCTCCAAACCTTTAATTTTATCTTCTTTGCTTACCATTTTGGAAAATGTTTCCAGTGCAGTATGAGTCAAGAACTCAAACCTCCCTATAACAAGGTGAGACAACTATGTGTTTGACATCAGCTCTGAGCATAGGTGTGGCACCGACACTGACCTGTGAGATGTGACCATCAAGTACAGGTAAGACTTGACAAGAGGCAAGCCAATCTTCCCGCTGCCAGGTGGGGACCTGACATTACTACAGCATATATTAGTGGGGCATAATTAATAAACACCCAAGGAAGGACACCAGCTCATATTCTGTCAAAGCAGAAATAAATGTGAAACTTCTTGCAACTCTAATTCTTATGACTATCTTTTATGTTTTGATAGAGATAAAATAAAAGACCCCATCCCTATTCAGGCCACAAATTTGGTCAATAGTACTAAAAGGAATTGCATTAGATAGTTATTTTTAACTGTAAAGGCCATGGCAGCAACAATAAGTAGCTGCAAATTATTCTAAAATTAAAATTCAGATCCAGAGCTGGGTATCATTATTGCAACTAATTAGTGCAAGCAGTACAGCCTATGTGAAACAAACAATTCACAAATATCAGATAATTTGATCTGCAATATCTTTGATGAAAGCAGCTAGGCAATATTTCAGTTGATAGCTTCTGTCATTGGCTTTGTTTTCTGCTCTGGTATTTGGGAACCTGCTGCTCCCTACAGCAACTCTTTTTGTCGCAGATCAATACACGTTTTATATTTCATGAAGACTGTACTGTATACAGTTACTTCTGTTGAATCCCCAAGGCAAAAATGGTCTTTTAACATACCTAGAAAGTTAGTATATATGAGTCTTCTGATTGACCACCCCTGCCAAAATAATACACAGAAAATCTCACTGGGTAGAATTATTGGTTTACCAACACAGGCTAACTGGAACAAACTGTTGTCTCCTACTGAGTATTATGACCACTACTTAGGTCTCACTGTGACTTTTAGCAGAAGCCTTCCCTGAGGGGTGCAGAGCAGTGCTGTTCCCCAAATTAACCCCAGACTAACAAGTTTCCCAGGACTGATCAGATCTTGGGCCTGCCCCATACAATATAGTCAGGGTCCTATCTCCTTCTTTTTCAAAGGTGATTTGTGTTCCAAGGTTGCATGCTGTGACAATCCACTGTGGCTATGACTTTCTGTTTGAATTTGGGGCATTTGCCTTGATTTATTGGAGTATATGCTTTTTGATCTGTATGTTCCCTCCTTTGATTTGCAGTGTGTCAGCCAGAAGAATGGGTGTCATAAAAGCATTACAGGGGTTGTTTGGTTCTCTCTGCCCTTTTTGTTCTTTGACTGTCTTTGAGTGTGTTGTAGAAAGAGAAACCAAGATGACAAATCTAGATGCCCTGTATAATGAAATGCCACTGTTCAGCATGCAGAAGGCCACTCACAACTCAGAATAAATAGCTATTGCTGTCTGACAGATAGAGTAGACTTTAGCTTTTGTCAACTCCAGGACAAATCTTGTGTCAGCAGACCAATGTCTTCATCAGCTGTTCCTCTGTGTTCTGTAGTATCACTAATAGTCCTAAGGGTTGTTGCAATAGGTTTTTAATAAACAATTTTCTAATTCCTATTTCTGATATGCTGCTCCAGAGATGAACGAGACTTAATGATTCTAAAGAAGCATTTTAAATCTTAAGGGAAAAAAAAAAAAAAAAAAAAAAAAAGGGGGATAACTAAGTAAAAGCACTAATTTACTGATATTTATCTCAATGTGATAAAGATGCTCATTCTTACCACTAGTGTTTAAAAATCTGAAACCAGAATTCTTCCCCCAGATAAATCCTGAACTACAAAATCTATCCCTGGTTCTATACAACTCTTAAAAATATAGATCAAAAAAACCTATCAGCTCTGTTGACACACTTGTAAAATGCCCTTGCATTGTAGTTTTCTGTTCAGTATTTGCAACAGGCTATCCTGCGAGGATACAGCTGTCCCATAGAGCCAGTAGAGTAGATGAGGTTTGGGGCTTACACTTTCCAACCACATTCCCTTCCATCCAGAAGCTGCCTTTTAGGAGCAGGGAAACCCAACAATGAGTTACAGTCCAACCCTATGAGACATCCTATGTTCTTCAAGAAGCCAAGACCCAGCTGCTGACTTCTGTCTTCTGAGTCCCCTTTTTCTATCAGACTTAAAAGTCTTCACAATAGAATCTGTTTGCATTACAGAATTTACTGTTTGTTTGGCTCCATGAAGGATTTGGGTTTCCTCCTCATTTTGTGGAAGATAATCCACACTAAATTAACGGACAGGGTAAACTCGTAAGATAAATTATGCTGATTGCAAGTGTTCCAGTGAAAATTATGAATGTAAAAACCCTGTAATTTACACATTCCATATAAAATTCACAGGTCCTATTAATATACAGTGACTTAGAGAAACACAGAAATCAGAACACTAAAAATAAATTTGGATTTGAATTACTCCATAGGGCAAATTGTTACACTGTTTAAGCCAGAGACAAAAATTACAGCAGCTTCTTTGGGAATTAAGCCCACCTGATTTTTATTTTCAGTTTAATATTATAGTTGACAAAAGACAAAATAAAAATATTGAAATGTTCAGTAGTAGAAAATTTAAATTGCTTTTTTTCATTTTGATAATTTTCTCAGAACAGACGTTCACTTGGGATGTAGCCAATGCACACCCCAAGAATGCAAACAACATAGCCAAATTCTACCATTTTATAAATCAGGGGTTTTTTTCTTTTTTTTTTTTTTTCTCCTCTATCTTACTTCAAATGTCACTCATCTATAGAAACTTTTCATCATGTCAGCTCTTGCTATATTAAAAATAATTATACTAATTTTTAGTATGTAATTATGAATACTCAAAAAGACAAGATTTTATATGATAAAAGACACAAAATGAACTAAGTTCACCAGAAAACTGTATTTACAAAAATCCTATTCCTTTTGCATTTGCTCTTGGCTAGCATTCATCTTTCATCTTTTACCTTTGAATTCAGGCTCAGTATGAATAACAAAAAAAAGGAAAAATTGTGGAAATCTCTTCTGGTAGCATCAATTACTTCATGTTTTCACCCAGAGAGTGATTAACAGCTGATGTAGGAACCATATCACAGTCATTACGGAGAAAAAAGCAACAGAGATACTGGGAGAACTGTTCATTCTGTTATAAATGGTTAACTAATACTATCCATCACATTCCCAAGTCAACAAAAACTTAAACAGGTTTTAAGGCAAGTAGGGATAACTGTGACTGTCTAAAATTAATTTTCCCACAAAGCAGACTACAGAATGCTGCTTGGTGCTGTCTGAATCACAACAGAGATGAGGGATGAGCTGAGAGGCACACACTCCAAGAAAAGGATCCAGCCTTGGCTTTCAGACTGCTTTCAGACTATTACAACCCAAAATCAATTGCATCAGCCACTAATCATCCTCACTGTTGAAAATGTACACCTTACCTCTACCTTGATTTCTCCTATTCAGTTTCTAGCCACTGTAGGTTTTATAACCATACCTGAAAGATTAAAAGTCATCTATTATGAGAAAACTTTTCCCTGTATAAGACATTGCCAGCTGTTCCTAACCCTCTGGTGCTCTCTGCTCAGCTAAGGGAGTTTCCCAGACATAATTTCTGTAGTGCTTTTCTGGTCATCTTCAATTTACTCACATTCATTTGAAACAGAACCTGACCTAGTCTGCAAGTGTTTCTCTATGCTGAATAAACTGATGATACCAGTTTTCTCTCTGTCTTCTTCAGTATTTTCTCATGGCTATATACACCCACACCTTTGTCCATCCCTGTGCAGTAAAAGCATTTCAGATTCAATGAGTAAAACTGATGGACCTTAAGCATACGTTCAACCGTGCTTCTAAATATAGCTCCACTTGAACATACTTCTACAGTTGAGACCATGTACAGCTACTTCACTAAATTGGCCTAATGACCTCCACATCTACCGCTACCACTTCTTGCCTCTTTTACAGCCTAACCGTAATGGGAGGTTTCTGATGGGATGCTTTTATAGCTCATAGCATTTATGTACATTTACCTCAATGGCACATCTGTGTCTACATTTTAACTTCCTTTCAGAGTTAATTATTTTCTATCACTTTACATCAAGTATCTCTTAGATGAGAGAATGTGTGAATTTCCAAGTGTTGTCTATTTTAAAATAAATAAAATTTGGCAGAACAATGTGTCTGTGTATTTTGAAATGGAAACAGAATATGTGGTAATGAAGGGAAAGAGCTAGTAAAACATACATTTCTGAAATCAGGAACTGCAAAGATATTTTTTTTCTTTTCTCAGAACCATTGCAGTAGCAGTTAAATTCCATTACTTCCAATCTGCCAGCTGTGAGGGAGAACTGCAATTTTAACAGGTGAATAAAAAACAGAAAAATGAGACAATGCTCTAAAGGAAAAGCACAAAAGCCATTACAAAGATGATTTTAGGATGAGAAAAAAACCACCCCAAATCTCTCAGCAAGTGACAGCTGTGGTTTTAATGGACTATTCTTAAAATGAGATTTATATGCAAACTGCCTACAGAAAGTAAAAAAAAAAAGGATGCTAATAACCTACAAATGTTAAAGGTTTTTATCTCAGGCTCAAAAAATGTTGATGGTAATGGATGAAATATTATAACATACCATCAAAGTTCCCATTACACAATTACTTCTCTGACCTGGTGCCACTATGAATGACCTGGTACAAGCAAGTAGTCCTGTTGCTCACTCCTGCTCCACCTCTTACCAACTCACTGAAGTCTTGGCATTGGGGTTTTAGTCTCATATGCCACCCTGATACAAACAAGCATTTTTTTCTACTACCATTGGAATTATCCCTGATCTCCTTGTATCCCTTTGACCCAAAGGAAAGTTATGAGCGTATATGATAGGTTGGACCAATATTGAAGAATGTATCACCAGTGCACCTATAGGTCTTTGGCTGATCAAACTTCTCCCAGCTCAGTGATAGGTCTTTTTTCCGTAGGGATCTCTGATGAGCAACTTCAGTTCACATGAGTCGAAATTCAAGTACATTTGCTAAAGATGAAATAGGGAGAAAGGATATTATATTCTCTAAATTCTGAGTTATACGTCAGCCAGTCAAATGCAACTCGTGGCTGATAATTGAATACTTTGGAAATCCCTCTCTTGTTTGGGTCTGCCTATTGCAGACAGCACTGTAGAAAGCATAGAAAGATTTCATTCTTTCTGACAAACGAGCTCTGACAATTTCTGCTTCAATGGTTTAAGGCGTCTTTCCCAGCTGCCTACACCTCCTCTGCACGACACCACCACACACAGCAGAGCTGGCAGGAGATAACGTCCACCCGCACCTTCACTGTTCTCAGCCACAGCCCAGCATCTTCACTTCCAACACTAGCATTGATTTTGTACCAAGCCACCAGTGTGTGCGTGGTGCTGCCAAGTTGTGAGCAGGCTATGTTATTACTGGACTACTATTATTAAGCAGATAGATTCCTCTATGTTTATTTAAATACTCAATGCATAATGACTGCATGCACATAAATACATATATGTCTACAGACACTGTATTATATATATAATTTGTGCTGATGGATTTGCATATCTGTGCACACACCTCTACACCGGTGAAGCAATCAAAATAAGCTAAACAAGCAAATAATTGCTATTTTACATAAAATATCCACATTTCTTGACCAGCAGCTCCTACAAGCATGTGCACAAGTACTTGTGGAATTTGGTCCTTCATTTATAGAACTTGTAGGAGGCTTTGCTTAGGAAAGTAGAGTTTGTGCAAGCACCACATTGCCTCAGCATCACAGCTTTAGTCATGCTGTTTAGAAATCAGTGTTGATAAAAGCTAAATTCTCCCTCCAATATTAAATATAACTCTGCTCAAACGTGGAAAAGTAGTGCCAATTTCTTAAGCAAGAGCTAAAGTGAAGCTCCAGTTTTTCTTGTGACAATTCTAGAAAATTGCGTAAAAGGTGGCAGTATATTTTTTTTCTCTGTATTTAGTACCTTTAGCACTTAATCTTCTTTCATGTCACTGCAGATCCATCAAGGTGTAGAGAGTCTTGTCCTTCCCCATCTGCCTGGCAAAGCAGCTGGAAGGTCCCTGAAAAGTGGAGCACATTCCTTTTAGTGCCCAAAGAGGCTGTTTGAGTCAATAATGGATTTGATTGCTGTCAATGGATTTGATTGCTGTCAACGGCTTTAAAAAAGAATTAAGTTTTGGAGAAACTGAATCGATAATATTTTGAATAAAAAATCACTAAAGCATGTGCTCTGGAACACAGGCATACATGAGTATGCAGCAAGTCCATCAGCATAGCATTCACTCCAGCACTGCTTGGGGTCATAACTCCGTTTTCTATCTACGCTGGAGTCCTGCTGAGAGGAATGATTCATCTCGTAAGAGAGCTGAAAAAAAAGAGAGCATTGGATTTCGTTTGCCGAGTTTCTTGCCTGTAATACATCTCAGTGGTCCGGCAGAACGCTTTGGAACAATTCCCGATTTAGGCTACGTTCCCAATCCCTATGGATGAAACTCAGACCATCCCGTTCTCCCCACGGCAGCTTTCATCCCCACTCGCTCCCAGCGAGAGGCCCAGTGAGTTGTGGCCGTGCCCATCCCCGACAAACCCGCTACCCCCGGGGATGCTGGGGGTGGGGGGAAAGGGTGTATTTCCCTGTTCCCTACGGTGGGACTGCTCTCTTCCCTCCTGCTGCGCAGAACCGACGCACAGAACCGGTGACATCTGCAAAAAAAATTGCGAGGATGACGCTGTTTCGGGAGGGAGGGAGGGAGGAAGGAAAGGAGCGCCCAAGGGCGACAGCTCCGACCGTCCCATCCCGTTCCGTCCCGCACCAGCCCTGCTGCCCACTGTCTGGGACGGGGCGTCCCTGGCGGCGGAGCATGCTCAGAGGGCGGCGGGGGCGGGCGAACCGTCCCGGGGAGCGGGGCAGAGGGGGCGTCTCTCCGCCGCGCTGGGAGCCCCGGCGGGCGCGGGGCGGGCGGAGCCGCCAGCCCAGGAGGGAACCGGCTGGAGCCGCGCAGCGAGGGGCGGTCACCCCGAGGAGCCGCCGCGGGGCGGGTACCGCGAGCAGGGTGCGCTCCTAGCCGCGGAGCGGGAAGCCTGAGGAGGAGAGAAGCGCCCTGAGCGGAGACCCCGAGCAGGGGGGACGCGCGGAGCGGGGAGCGCAAGGGAGAAGACGAGAGGCGGGTACCCAGACCGGTGTTCACGGGACAGAGACCCCGAGCAGAGCGCACCGCGCCAAACTGCGGAGTGGGGATCCCAGGCGGGAGCGGCGGGGGTCGCGGTGAGCCGCGGGGCGGGGACCCCAAGCGAGGGGCCGAGGAGCGTGGGACGGTGACCCCGAGTAGGGAGGACACGCTGACCGGCGGGGCGCGGAGCCCGGTACGCGGTGAGCCGCGGAGCGTGGCCTCCGGAGCGGCGAGGGGGGGGTGTCATCCGGCAGGGGTGCCCCATTGCCAGAACATCCAACTGTGACATCAGAAGCAGCTGCAGAATCCAGGTCTCTGCTCCTGTCCCACTCTC
>JANHGN010001313.1:0-20672 GCA_024605025.1 Megaceryle maxima | reverse complement strand
ATCTGCAGAAGAAATACACCCACAACTTTTTTTTTTTTTTTTTTTTTTTAATTAAAAAAAGGATATTTCTGTGTTTATGTGTTCATCCTCCTTCTACCAAGCAACCCCTCTTTCTACCGAGTTGTGGAAGGCGAGAGCCCTGCCTTGTGGGCAGCACAGCCCAGACCTCTCCTCTCCTGTTTCTGTATTTCATGGGGGCAGCGGGGGAGGCCCGTTCCCCCTCCCTCAAACAGCGTTTCACGTGAGGGGAAGCCTCTGGGGGGCTCTCTTTAAAGAGGACCTAGGATGGCTTCCCAAGCGGTGGCCAGTGGTTTGCAGCCCACCACTGTGCTGAGGAACTGTATCACCTTCACTGCCTTTCCAAGCAGGTGCACGTGCACCAGTCTGCCTCCATCCGTGAAAAACACTGCCGAGGACTGGCAGCAACAACCCACGGCTCTCCGAAAGCCCGTACTCCTGTTTGCGTTGCAGCCATGGGGGGCAGACTCAGCACCCTAGGAAGCGTCAGCAGCTGCTCACCACCCCGTGCCATCCTTCTAGCACGGGATACCGAGGAAGCTTGCTCACCTGCACCCTCTCCATCCAGACCTTTCCCCAGCGCAAGGGGAGAAGGAAACGAGCTCAAAGGCCAGTGTCCAGGGGTTCACCAGAACAGAACATTTAATTAGCGGCAGTGGAAAATCAAGCTCAAAGCAGATTAAACAGACACGAGGAAGTTAGAGGTCTGTGCTCAGTTAGCCCTTTGTTGTCCACAGACTTACTGCACATGAACAGGCTGCTCTGCACCTCTTTTGTTTCTCCAAAGTGTAACCTGGCTTATCAGATCTGACACATGCAGCCAGGCCACATTTAAAGCCTGTGGCTCCATCCTATGCCACATCCCCGAGCCCCTCCTCCCGGGTTGATACTTAGCCCAATGCATTGCCCTCTGGCCCCACAATTAAAATCATATTGTTGTTTCTTTGGGGTTTTTTTTGTATCTGCATTTATGTTTTATGTATTATATATATTTAAAACCACATGTATTATATATATTTAAAACCACACTTAACTATATATGCTTTTTAATATTTGCAACACTTCATGCTGTGCTTGCTAGGAATGTTGGGGTTTTTCTAAAGCTCTGAATACTTAATAATTATTCATTAATCTCCTAATTTTGAAAAGCACTTGTGGCATTTGAAACAAAGAAGTAGAGATGGGTGAGGATGGTTTTGTCAACTGTTGACCTGGCTTCCTGCTAAAAGCTCAAATATCAGATAAAAACTTTTTTAATCCCTGTGCATTGATCTAGCAACAGGCAACAATGTGTTTTAGGGGAAATCTATCAAAATTATTTAACAGACTAAGCTCAGCAGTCCTTCAGTCACAACTACCACTGGGCACCTTGCTCAAATCACATACAAATCTGATATTTTACAATGTTAACTGTAATGTAACAAGTCAAAGGAAAAGATGGGAGGAATAAATGAATAAAGTAAGATTAGACTAAACATTCAGAAATGAACAGCACTGTGTCCTTTGGAAAAAAGCTAGGATGGCTTGAACATCCTACTTCAAAAGAAATATGTGTTTGACATACTAAAAATGAAGTTGCCAAACAAGCTTATAAATTTAAGAGCCAAGGCAAAGCCGTGTGCCCCAGTCCGCTCCTCCCATGCCTTTCGGGCAGTATGGTGCTCACTGGAGGCAGCAGAAACTTGGTCTTCAGCTCCCTGCTCCATGGCTGAAAATACTAAAGTTTTGTCACAGATTTTACAGAAGTCTCAAAGCCTTGTGGTATCTTTGAATTGGGAAAATACAAGACAACCTAAGTTTTCACTGAAAAGGGAACAGCTTTTCTAGTGAAAACCAGGAAAATGTGATCTGTGATGAATCACAGAGGTTAAGAAAACACACACCAAGTAGGAAACCAAATAATAAGAAAACCTCCAGCATGTTTTTATGCCTTATGCTTTTGAAGGCAGTATCAGAAAGCAGAGTAGAAGAAATTAATGAGTTTTGAGCACTGGTGACTGATGCTACAAGAGGAAATTTTGCGGTTTTACGTCAGTGGTGCCCAATACACTTGAGTGGGACTGCGACTGGTGTAAGAGGGTTTTGTTTGACATTGCAAGAGCTGTAAGTTAGAAATATTTTTCTTTAGTTTAAATCCAACCCTTCTCGGTTACAAAGAGGACTGGAATGCATGCAAATTTCTGTTACATACATATACATTTATATATAGGCAAGACTTATTTTTCCTGGGTGAAAAATATGAAAGGCAGACTCCTCCTTGAAGCAGACAAGAAAGCAGAATCCAATGTTATGTCCCAGCTGGAAGAATTAACTCCTTAGTGCTGGAAAGACCTGACATAGTTATAAGCTGCTCTACTGAGCTCTCAGCTGTGAGCTGAAAGATGGGGAACCTTGAATAATCATAGAATCACAGAATTATTCATGTTGAAGATGACCTTCAAGATCATCAAGTCCAACCGCCTACTAAATGTTACTGAATATGATCATGACATGATCGTGAAGAAACATGAAAAGCTGATTAAAATGCAATTCCTTATTCCACTGACTTCTACTAAGTTCTGTCAGAAGATCCATAAAAAGGGTGAACTTTGGGCAGAACAGGAACACATGTGAGCGATCAATTGTATTTAACCACAAAGGGGAAGGACGACCTGTGATCTCCTGTCTCATCAAGTTTACAAGTGTCTCCTTCAACGCTACACCAGATCGTCATGCAAAAGCAAACAGATAAAAATGAGTGTCTTGCTGCAGCTGAGCAGAAAGACACCAAATATCTTATGGAGTCAGTACAAAGCAAGAATTCTGCTCCCATAAAAAGGCTTTGAGACATTTTGGCAATGTCCATACCCCACTGAGTACAAATGCCAAATTCTGCTTGCCCTCCAGTTATGAATTATTACTGCAACACCTCTAATAAATACAGTTGTAAAGTTAAATAAGTTACAGTACAATGCTTCAAGGGAATACCATTCTAAAATGGCAGTTCATCTGGGGATTAACACAGCAAACAGAGGGAGTTCATTTAATCTATAACAAATTAGACTTGCATTTGATTCATTTGCTGGAGGCAAAGCAGAAATCTGTGGAGTAGAACTGTGTACTTTCCAGTTTTTGTTCTGAAATCTTAAATAAATTAATCATGGACCACTTATGAGTCACTCTGAGGTCAAGTATGAAAGAGCTGGTCTGGAGCCAAAAAGGATGTCAAATCTGCCCTGGGATTATATAGGGCCTATAACCCCTGCACCACTTGGTCCCTTCACTGGAATGGCACCAGATCTGAGGAGCCTTTGGTGCAAGGTGATTTTAGGGAAATTGTCTCCATTTTATCTCCTTCCTTTTGTGGCATACGGAAGGTGTTATGGAAAGCTGCTTAATGTACATGCCCATCTGTCACCTTTTAACAGTGCACTTTGCTCAGCCATTTAAACATAATTAACTAATGAAGCAAACTAGACCTCGGAACCATTAGAGATGCTGGGTCAGAAGGTGTCTGCAGATATGTGGTATCCGGTCACTTCCAGAACTTTTGTGTGCACTAAACATAGGTTTAAAGTCTGTTGAAAGACTTTGTTTAAAGTCTTGAATTAAGAAAAGAGAGACATTTTACACTGCAGTTTGAAATCTGGGGAAGTCTGTTTCAGGAGGGAAGGAGGCATCTGGGCTGAAAATCCTCATGCTAACTTTCAATTCAGATTTTAGAAGTTTCTTTATAATCCTGCTGAATTTTTGATTTACAGAACAGTAAAACTTACACATGAGTAGCATGCTGGGAACTCAGAACTGTAAGATTAGTTGGTGACATCCAGTATAAGAGTTTCCTTTAAAATCAATCTGTCTCTCAAAAACCTTTAATAGTTAGTGCCCTGCCTTTCCCACTGACTTAATGGGAGCTATATAGTTACATCCCAGTGCAACTTTAAAATTCATTTTAATATTATCAAGAACAGATTTTTCTTTGGCACCACTTGGAAAGACTGTGCCCATGAGTTGAATGCTATGATATTTGTCTCTTTAACCCATAAACCAGCACGGATGCAGAACTCTGCTCAGAATCCTGTAACAAATGCATCCAAGATCCATCTGGAGGGACCACATGCAGTGTTTAAAAGCTACTTCTGCCCACTTTCTCCACTCCAGCCCTCTCAGGGAAAGGCAAGACTTGTTCACCAGTGAGGTTTCTGTAATATTAACAACAGTTCAGACAGATGAAAACAGTGAGCACCAATACATTTCTCATATCACATTTCAAAAGCTTTTTGAGCAGCCACCAGATTTATATGCATTTCTGGTTACTATTAACTGGTTCTACATTCAAAGTGCTGACCTAGAGGTGAAACTGAGCCAGCAGAAGCACAGCAAACAGGTGCGGCCTTCAGATGTTGACGACTTCATCAGTCTAATTGGTTTCCACTGGTTTTCATAGCTTTTATTCTGGACAGTCTCTTGCTTGTGCTAAAGGGTAGCTCATTCCCCTTTCTCTTCACAGATGTTTTGTTTCATTTGCCCTCTTCTGCCTTTCTCTGCTAGTTTCTCCTTCTAGCCCCTTGCATATTCAAGTCTTTCTCTCTTTGCTCCTATTTTGGTAAGCCCTCCCTCATAAGAACCTACCCCACACTTCAAACCCTTTCCTGTTGCTGAGGTCCCAAGCTGACATGTCATGCAAACATCACTGTTGCTGGCTCTGTGTATCCTGCCCATCTCTCCTACTTTGTCCTTTGTCCAACCTCTCGGGCAGTAATCTCCTTCAGATGGAGATTACATGGATCCTGCATGTGCAGAGTACCTGGTCTTTAGGGGAGCCATGGCAGAGGTGCAGCTGAGGCAGCCCTGGAAGTAAACCCACCACCCCTGAAGCATCCTTTGGGATGTTGTTTGAGCCTGGATTCTGGCAATGAGACTGAGGCTTTGCCCCACCTCTGTCCTTCAGGCAGCTGATCTAGGAATTTATCAGTTTTCAGTATCACAAGAAAGCAAGAGGTAAGGTCCCAGACCAGAGATCCTCTCTTGACACATAACCTAAGGCTTGGATTTGTGTCTCTCATCACCCAACACATACAAAAAAAAGAACAAACTAATGGGTGTATTTTAATATTCTGGTCCAGATTTACTCCTCCATTGCTATGCTTGAAAAATATGAAAACTCACATTAAAAAAAAAAAAAAAAAGACAGAAGATTAAAAAATTCAGAGGTAAAGAATGATGGCTTAATTTTTCTTTTTAAGCAAAAAATGAAGACAAAACTTGTTAGCCCTTAAGTGCCACAGAGCATTGCTACAGCACTGGGGTAAGGACCAACTGCATGGTGTCCCCCTTAGAACTTAAAATTTTAAATCATATCGTATTTCAGCATAATGATTTAAGAACAAACAGATCTGTTCTCATTAAGGCACTGAAAAATTGTGCCTCCCTGTCTGTATGTTAGAGAAGGCAATTAACAACTGCATTAAAATGGCATACACATTCCTACCAACACACGTCTCTATTACCTCCCATAACTAACCCACTTTGTCCCCAGCAATGTCCCAGTCTTCACCTCAAATTTATGCGCCCAAAGGGATTGCAGCTTTAGGCAGAAGCAGTCAAATTCCAAAGACAGTTATCTTAGGTTGGTCCCTTGCACAGACCATTCTCACATTATCACAAGGATCAGACTCATTTTCAGTGCCTGGTAAAAAGCATCTTTATTTTGCTTTCCAAGGGGGAGAACTGGAAGGGGGGTATCTCTGTTCTGACACACAGAACATCAGAATAAGGATGTTTTGTGAAGCTGAAGATAACTGGGCATGCATCCTTTGCAGCACTGAACTGCTTTCATCCTTGACATTTCTTCCAGTTCTCTTTCTTTATTTTACCCTGGTTTTCCTCTGAAAGGTCTGATCAGCTCTATCTTTGCAAGATTATCTTCCCCTCATTATCCTAGCAAAGGTGTCTGAAACCTCCAGGCACAATGGTCTTTGAGTGCAGATCTAAGCAAACTGTTCAGAGGTTGTGACAAAAAAGGTCTCTGTTCAGCGTTCAGCTGTGGCGAAATCAGACTAGAATAAATTTATGTTATCCGAAGTTGGAGGAAAAGGAGCCACAAGAGATTTTAACAAACTCCCTTCTTCACAGGCATAGGCTTGACAGTGCTGTTCTTAGACCAACATGGCTGGGAAAAGTAGAATATTGAAAGCAAAGATGAATAATTACAACTCCTTATTAAAAATACTCCTGTCATAAATAGGTTATAACTTAATTTTGCTCCATATCCATTGCAGTTGTACAGTAGTATTTCTATCTGCTCAATAAGATTTCTCTTGTACTTTCACAGCTTTTAACACCGCTTTCCTCCATAGCATTAGTAAGAATATCCTCTGACACATGCTTGCATGATCATCTTCCTCATGCCTATGTTTAAAATCCTCTGTGCTACCAGCCAGCTCAGGATACACACTGACTGTATAGTAGCACTGCTCAGGATTTGTTCTGTGTTGTATCACACATTTATTATAACTGCTCACGCCTTTGAACTTCGGTGGTAGGATCCTGTGACTTGTCCAACACACACCACTCAGAGCTCCTGCATGTGTTTCATGTTTATGTCACTATATTATATAAACTCTGTTATAACTGGACTAAGGAAAGGTTACTGGATCACTCCGCTCCTAATCCTTGGTTTTCAGATGCTTTCTGGCTTCTGCAAAATGCTCTGGATTTTTTTGAAATGTGCCATTTGAAGTTTCTGTCCAGGAAAGACCTATTTGCAGATGCCTGCTGATTTGGTTTTGTGCACAGAAAGCTTAGAGATAAAAAGCCATACACTTTTCTCCAGGATTAGAAAATTAGAACATTTCTTCCTTTATTCTTTAAAAATAGCAGTGGCATCAAAACAGAAAGACAAAACTTATCAAGAAGATAAATATCATATAAATAAATGATTTATTTTAAGACTTCAAAGCATCCAAGAAAGAGCAACTGAATTTGCATGCACACTCAGCTTTTGCAAACAGAGGCTTTACCTGCAGATTACATCCAGGTTCCAAGTCAAAACCCAGAAGGGATTATTTTAACAATACGGACGAGTAAATTGTTAATTGTCTGCTGAGGTGCTCACTGTGTAAGGCAACCCAGAGGAAAACTGAACTGGCATAGCCCATGAAAACTCACTATGAGCCCAAAGCACACAGAGCTGCCTTTGATGCAAACTGGTCAAGGCTAAGAAAGCTGGATGTTCAGACTGGACTCCTGAGACAGTGTTGGCTTCACCGATTTCATCCTTGGAGCACAACCAAGGATGAGCTTCTCCCACCATTTCACTCTGTGCATCTTTCTGATTAAATTAGAGGAACTGCACAGGACAGGGTCCTGTCACACTCCAGTTCTCAAGCACATGAGACCAGCCATTTCATCCTCCAGCACCACTGCTGTACAAGTGGTACATAGCAAGGTGCCTGCAGTGGCAGAAAGGGAGGAGGAGTAGGAGGACAAGAAGTAGAAAAAAGCAGCTGATCTACCTTGGGTATTGTAATTGAGTTCCTCTGTCATCCTGGAGCAACAGTTCCAAAACGACCACCTCTACTTTGTAATGGCCCAGGTTTGGGCATTGGTGCACATTTCAGATGTGCTGGCGCTGCCATGACGGCAGTGACTACAGATACAGTTCAAACTAAAAATTACAAAATATATCACAGCTCTATAGGAAGAAGTTCTCAGTTATAACGTCTTAAATTAGGGCCAATGTTTTTGAACAGGTGGTGGTGTGTGGCTGTGAGGAAGCTGTCTTCATTTGTTTCCCAGGAAACAAATACTCCTTCATACCCCAATAAATAACTACAACTCTAGTAGAAATATTATTCAATAAAGATATATCTGACCCTAAAGCAGTCACACGAATTATTACTGAAGTTTGTGAGCTCAGCGTTGTTTGCTGGAAATAAAACTGCCAACATATTAAACATAAACTTCAATTTGTTTTACTGATTTAAAACATAACACATTACGAACACCAGCAATGGAAAATATAATTTATTCCTTACAGATATTTAGTGATGTAATTATTTAGGTATTCCTCCATTCTCCAGAGAGGGTAGATACAGAGACAGCTGCAATCAACAGACTATTTTGTCATTACTGAGAAAAATGTGTAACTACACTAAGCTCTACAGTCCCACGATTATCACCACCATCAAGTTTAAAGAGAAAATATGAAAAACTAGCTCTGTACCCAGAAAAGGAAATCACAGAGTCAAAATTTGGTTTGGGTCTCTGACTTCCAGAACACTGGCAATGGCACTTGATGTCATGACTTGTTTGCGGTCTCTCAGTTTAAGGGTTCTACTTTGCATGTTTTATTACTGATTTCTGTAACTCCGTGGAGGAAAGAAATAAGACGGCTGCGATTGCTCCTATGGAAACCAAATGGTAAGGACTAGCAACCAGAGTGAAGCATCTCCCACTCGCTGGAGTGCAGGGCACCAACATGTGCTCCCAGCAGGAGTAACATCTTCCCTCCAAATGCCACTTCTCTGCTTTGCAAAGTGGAGTGATGGAGGCAGAAGGGAAGGATATGGATGTTGCATTATGTGTTACTGCTGTCCTCGGTCCTTTGCATCTCGCCTCCCCCCAAAACTAGCTCAGCCTCAGCCCCAACAGAAAAAGAGCGGAAGGCTTTCATTGATAACCGAATGGGTTTATATTATTTATGGAGATGTCATGTCACAGTGCCAGAAGTAACTTGAATAGCATATATGGGCTTACAAAAATAACACCCCAAAAAAAGGTTCTCCTCCCTTCATGCAGCTACTCTGGCAAGTGAATAAATAAATAACATCATTTGGTGCCACAGACTTTGGACTAAGTGTAACTATCATGATATTTACTGGCCTCCTGACATCTGGAATCAAACTCTACAATTCAAGCACAGGCACACTGGTGACCAAAAGCAATTTTCTTATATATATGGTTTTTTCCTTCCACCCTTCAAGTTTATTTTTGCCTCAGAAGAAATACTAGATTCAACTCTCATGAACTCCCAACTACTTCCTAAACTTTCCATAATGTTCTTTAGTGTTTTCATTATAACTATCCCCCAGCGTGTAAAGTCTCTGCCTTCTGCAGAGACTTCATAAACAGAAGGATTTCTTGCAACTCCCCCTAGTACATCTTTACTAGGTTCCAGAGTAGCCATTTGGCAATCCGATTCTTTATTTGATTGGAAAAGTGTTTTATCTAATACCTCTGTCACCACTTTGTGGAACAGGGTCAATCAGCAGAAGTGACACATTTCGCCCATTTAAAACAAAAAGAGAGGGAGGAGGGGAAAAGAGAGAAGAAAAAGAAACAAAGTTTCAGTTTTAACACATGCAAAGCAAAGACCAAATATTTTCCAGTCGGTGGATGTTGGGAAGAAATATGCCAAATACATTTCACAAGCCAGTTAAGCCTCTACTGGCACCTAATCACTGCCAGATGTTTAGAAGCAACACCAAGAACATCGCAAAACGCTAGGGAAAAATAAACAAATGGGGGAGAAATAGAAGTCTCCTCGGGACCCCAGGGAGGGGGGCGGGGATAAAAGTTGGGTGCCGAGAGAAGACGTGCTGGGGAGAGCAGACATGACGTGCGCGTGGACACAAAGATTCCCCGCTCCCCGCACCGGCACCGCTCCCCGCACCGGCACTAACCGACACAAGCCAAAGCAAAGCGTCAGCGCAGAGTCCCCGTGCGTGGGACCAGGGCTCGCCCGCCCTACGGCTGCCCTGTGTGCGCCCCGGGGTCGCGGGGAGACCCACGCATCGCCTCTCCCGCCACCGGCTGCCCGTGCCCTGCCCGTGTTCTGCCTGCACCCGGCTTGCCCTGCCTGCAACCTGACTGCACAGTGCCCTGCCAGCACCCTGCTTGCACCCTACCCGCACCCTGCCCTGCCAGCACCCTGCCCACATCTCCCCTACCCGCACGCTGCCCGCACCCTGCCCTGCCCAGATCTCCCCTACCCGCACCCTGCCCAGATCTCCCCTACCCGCACCTTGCCCAGATCTCCCCTACCCGCATGCTGCCCGCACCCTACCGCTCTTTCCTGCACCCTGTCCGAGATCTCCCCTACACGCACGCTGCCCGCAACCTGCCCTGCCAGCACCCTGCCCGAGATCTCCCTACCCGCAAACTGCCCGCACCTCGCCGCTCTTGCCTGCACCCTGCCCGCCGCTCGCTCCCTTCCTGCACCCTGCCCGCACACAATCCCGAGTTCCACCCGCAGGGTGCCTGCCCGCATCCAGCCCTCACTGCGCCCAGTGCCGGCGACGCACGTGTGCGGTCCCGTCCCTACCTTTCATCTTGGCGCCTGGGCGGGTCACATAGGACGGACGGGGCGCGGCGGGGGCTGCCGCCAGGAGCGGCGGGAGGGCGGGCGGCGCTCCCTGCCTACTGCGCGACCATGGCGGGGTCCGGGCGCGCCCCCGCCGCGGGCCCTGCTGCGCAGCCCCGGCCGCTGCCGCTGTCTCTGCCGCTCGCCGTCGCTCCTCGGCCGCCGGCGGCACCGCGCACTCGCCGCCAGCTCCGCGCGGCCGAGCCCGGCCCCACGAAGCCGCGGCCCGGCCCCGCCTCCCTCCCTCCGCCCCGGGGAAGGGGCCGCGGCGGCGGCAACGGTCGGGCGGCGGGGGCGGTCTCGCTGCCCCGCCGGCGGCTGGGGGCTGGGGCCGGCGCACCCCGCCGCGTCGCGTCCTGCGAGAGCCTGAGGTTCCCTGGGTGCGCGGCCGTGGGGCGCAGCCTCAGACGGGACTCACGGGGCGCTCAGCGGTACCCGGGAGAGCTTGATCGCGACGAGGTGTCGCCAGGAGGGGACGGGTCCTCTCCCTGCCCTCCCCACGCACGGGGCAGGCACTCGGCGGGCTTCGACCAGAGCTGTCCCCACCCAGGCCCGCCGTGCCAGCCTGCCTCACACCGCCGTGTGCCACGCGAGAGATCCCGGAGCTGTGGGCGCGAATCCGTCAGCTGGGAAGAGGATGCCCGGCTCCTGAAGTTTCCCCCGGTGCTGAAGGAAGCGCCACGAGTAGTCCCGCTGGATTCAGTGGGACTGCACTCGGCACACGCGCTGGAGATATATGTGGCATTAAGGAGATACAGGCTGGTCATCTTTTATTCCTGTAGTTCTGGATGTTGCCAGGAATAATTGATTGTTTCCAGGACCCCATTTTCATGAAAGGCGTGCTTTGATTTTCCGCAAAACTGACCCATTTTGGGGGCTGTTGAAGATGGTGATACGTGTTTACGATCCATAGTTACTATTAATGTCAGTCCTCCTGAAGCAGAGCTGGTGCAGCATGCGCCAGGCTCTTCTGGGGATGAACGAAGTAGCAAAGGCACCAAGGAGTCTTTCCCATTCCCGAGAGCAGATGCACGTGATTTTGCTTATGCAGTTACTGGTGTCAGTCCGTTGAATGAGGAGATGCCCAAAGGCATGATTATACTATACGGTCTTTTCAGGGGGCCTATGGCTCTGATAAGGACCACAGCATTCCAGAAAGGTCATGGCACAGTATCACAGCATTAGTTTAACACCGGGTCAAAAAGCATTGGAAACCTATCAGGTATGATCTCACCTGATCAAAGAATGGAAGGTTAAATCCACAAAAAGTAACCATTGTAGAGCAACGTTCTTTAGAGCAGACTTAGAAATCTGAATTCCTTCAGTTGGTCTGATGACTTGAGTTGACATCTACCTGAGTGCATTTCGCTGACTTGGAGGCAGTACCTTCAGTCTGAGATCGCCAAAAATACTTGAATACCATCTGCAGTAGCCATCTGCTGCTTTAAAGCAGGCTCGGATGTCAAAGAGCCTTGGCTCAGCACTTAGTTTACACTCTGGTAATTGACTGGGATATGTATTTTTGGTATAAATTGTACATAAAACACTTAATATATAAATAATACATAATAATACATACACTTAAATCCTGGGGTGCATTAAGAAGAGTGTGGCCAGCAGGTTGAGGGAGGTTCTTCTCCCCCTCTACTCTGCACTGGTGAGACCACACCTGGAATACTCTATCCAGTTTTGGGCTCCCCAGTTCAAGAGAGACAGGGATCTACTGAAGAGGGTCCAACAGAGTCTATGAGGATGATGAAGGGACTGGAACAACACTCACAAACTGGAACACAGGAAGTTCCACCTCAACAGGAGGAGAAAATTCTTTCCTGTGAGGGTGACAGAGCCTGGACCAGGCTGCCCAGGGAGGTTGTGGAGTCTCCTGCTCTGGAGACTTTCCAGACCCACCTGGATCTGTTCCTGTGTGGCCTGCCCTGGGTGACCCCGCTCTCGTTGGGGGATTGGACTCAATGATCTCCAGAGGTCCCTTCCAACCCCTACCATTCTATGATTGTATGGTTCTACGAATACAGTGATCAGGTAGTTATGGGTGTCCTGTGGCGTTGTGTTGGACTGGGACTACAGCTCTTGCAGCATTTATAGGATTGATTAATGCTTGCCCAGTTGTTTAATTTGTTTCGGTTCCTAAATTAACTCACAATTTTTGTTTTGAAGAATCAATATAATTCATTTTCCCAAACTGAAAACTATATAGACACTGATCCAAAGCCCATGAGTGTGATTCCAAGATGAAATCTTTCCATTAATTCTCATAGACTGGATGAAACCAATAATCAAGCTCCATTTCTCCAGAGAAAAAGCACTTCTTTTTGAAAACACAGTGCAGAGGGAATGCTTTAAAAAAGAGAAGAAAGAAGAACATTGCTTTAAATCTGTGTCATCAGGGAATGTGCAAGGAGCAGGACTGTGCAGGAATTTAGAAAATTCCTCAAAAGCAGTAACTGATAACACTTTTCCAATTCTTCAGACAGTAACCTTAGTGAACTGAAGAACAGTAACCAGAAATTACAGAGACTGATGAGTGAACCGCTATGTATGAGAAAAACATGTTCCTTATCAACTGAAAGAGAAATAATTAGTATTTCCGATTCATATAGAGTTAACGATTGATTCATTAGGCCTGACATCTACCTTCATTCTTGTCACTCTAACATATTTATTAATTTGTGTACATGGTGGGACACTTCATATTTCTAAAGTAAGCTCCTGTATTACCTTCTAATCCTTTAAGTAGTATTCCACATTGGATTTCTTGTACAAACATTATCTAGTTAAATGGCAATTTTAAAATCTAGTGTTAGTAAAGAAATTCTGGAAACTCAGGAACAGTTCCACATGTCAAATCTTTCCCCTAGACACAAGTATTTTGTGTTTTGGTTTCTTACTTAAGCATTCCTTTTTTCTTCCCACTGCCCTGTCTCCACCAGAAAAAGGTATAGCTGCTATCACTGCCCTTATCAACCCTGGGATGAGCGAAGGGGAAAGCAGATTGTTGATGGTTCAGGGAGATGGAGTGACTGAGCAAGCATATCTAAGGAGCTGAATGTCAGCGGATTATTGATATTATGGAGCATATAGTCTCTTCATCTAAATCTGTATGATTAAACAGGAGAATTCTAGTTCCCCAAAACCCCACCCCAACCACTGAGCATAGTTTAGAAATACTGGCTTTATAAACCAATGAGAGCGTCTCCTTTTCCATCCATAAACAGATTCAGCTCTCCAGACTCCTCTCAACTGTATCTGTTTCAGTTGCCTGTGTGAAGACCTCCCCAGATTTCCAGGTCATGTTGGACGAACATTCTGAAATTAATGGTGTGAGCCACTATGTCCAGAGGAGACCTGCCTTCTGTTCAGCCTGGCTTCCAACACCCCATCCTACCTGCAGGAAGTGTCTTGTGGCATGCAGCCTTTTCTAGGGCTGCTGGTGTCCCCTGGGTCAGTCTACAGTGAAGGACCAGGGGGACATTGCTGCAGCAGGTGATGCCGAGACACAGGGGTTCTTGAGGCAATTCTTTCAGCTAACCTGCTGGCAGTTGGCAGTGGCATTGCAGGTCCCAATGTTTGAACCACTTCTTGTTTTGGGTGAAACCAGATCACTTTACTGGGGCTGCTCAGAGCTAGATGGTGTGGTTGTCCTGTGATTTGAGCATCTCTCCCTTTCTCTTCTGATGCCTACAAGGACACTAAGGTACAGCACACTGGGAATCACCTGGAGACACAACCCGTGGCCTGAAAGGAAATTGAGCTCAGTTGTCCCAAATTTCCTTCCTAGCTGCTGTGCAGAAATCCCAGCATAGTTATTTCAGGTAACAAGAGCAGCATCTCGTCAGCGTCCCTCCACTGCCTGTATTTCAGACAGATGCTGACCCTGAACAACCAAATCTGGTGCTACTTTCAGAATCCCCCTCTTATTTCTGCTTGGGTGCAAGATTCTCATGAAGTTGAGACCTTAAGCTTTATTTCCATTTCTTACTACACTGGGATCAAGAGATATTCCTACTATCTAGGTAAACCACTGAAGACATACCTATCTAGGGTGCGATACAATACATAATGCAGGATGCAATATGTAACTAGCATAGCCTGCTCCTGGGCTTTCATAAACTGGAAATTTTTATACAGTCTTTTATATTTTTTCAAGTTTCATTTAAAGCTATGGTGAAATTTGCCAAACACAATTACACAGACTCTCCAGTTAAAGCTGCTGATCTTAGAAAATGTTTCAAGAACATTTTAATATTCTTTTGGTTTTAGGATATTTTAGATTGTGTTCTCCAGAAATCTAATTTCTCAGACATACTGCATTTTAAGGACTTTTTTTTGTCACTCCAGTTCAGTTATGAAGGCTGCTTTTCATGCAATTATAATAATATAAGAACAGCTTACTGCAGCAACAGGCTGTGTCTCAAAGCGATCCCATGTTGCAGCCAGATTCAGGCTCAGAGAAGGTCTAGAGGATCTAAACAAATCATCCATTCCATTTAGAAATGTTTGCATATTGTCTTAATGTGGTTTGTTTATATGGAACTATTACAATTTATTAAACAAATACTGAAAGAAGGTACCCAAGTGAGCGCTTTGCAGTTGCTGTGGCATAATGTGCCTTTAAGCGCTTACTAACTGTGTCTGTATTGTTCATTTTTTCCTTGCTACAGTGTTCTCTTGAATATCAAGGAAGTGCAGTTACAACGGTTGACACTCACTTTTGCCTCTGCACAATGTGTTCAAATTCAGCAGTAATCCAAAAGAAAAAGATGCAAATTTAATCTCCTTGCACGTGCTTTGGAATAATTGTGAAGACTCTGCTGAAGCAGTTTAAAACCATAGGTAATGTGCGCAGTTCCTGTTCACTTTGATTCCCCTTCACAATGGACTGTCACCCTCATCTGGGTCTTTCTCGCAGACTGACTTAAAACATTTTTTCAACATCACTACTCTCTTCTACAGCCACAAGCTCCTTTCCTATCTGGCAAGTCTTGGAGATGCTAGAAGCCTTGGTCCAGGAGCTATGGACATGCTCATGGAGGTGTGTGTGCCATTCTCTTTTGATTGGCAGCTTTC
Source organism: Megaceryle maxima (assembly GCA_024605025.1). Taxonomy (NCBI): domain Eukaryota; kingdom Metazoa; phylum Chordata; class Aves; order Coraciiformes; family Cerylidae; genus Megaceryle; species Megaceryle maxima. Next base: position 5,224 of record JANHGN010001313.1, on the reverse strand, counting down.
TCATTGCCTGAGCCCACTTACGATATAAAGGGCAATAAATAATTTAAAAAAAAAAAAAAAAAAAAATTTGCTTGAACTGCTTGTGACCTGGCAACCATACATGGAGTATCATTTGCCTGACGTACCATTGGGGTTCAATACAAAATGTGCATTTGAAAAGTAAGAGTTGAATATTCTAACATATTTTAATGATAAATCTTTTCTTCCCAATGATTTCACATTGTGTTCATGACCATTTTAGACCCGTGCCTAAGGTGAAGACATTATCCTTGTATCTGGGTAGTGAGTTTGTAAAGGATCCTGAACAAATGGTGAAATTACTTACTAACAATTTTGTTAGATCCACAGGTGACTCTTTTCCTAATCTGGAGAACTAGTGTCATAATTTGAAAGTATTGAGTTCTCTAGACTTGTCTCTGACAAGTGAGCTTGGTTTTTCTTTCCTAATTTTTTATTACCTGGGAAACTGAAGGAGATTATGAAAGCAGCAAAACCTCTGGCTATCTCTGTGGGATGCCAGAGTTACTCTGAGATACAGACTTGTTCTAGTTGTGGTTTGGGTGTTGATCATGCAAAGGCTCATTGAACCACTTCTCCTGTCTTTCAATTTCTGTCACCTTTTTTCTTTGAGAACCTGGATTTCTTGGAAGAATAACATGAGACCGCTCTAGAAGAGCCCTAACTTTAAATGAAAGCATAATTCAGGAATGCAATTAAAAGTCTAGCTTTTATGATAGCTGTAGATGATATTTAGGGATCACTTTTATATTTTTGATATTTAATGAAACACATCATTATGACTTTATTCATATATTGGATGAAGAACACTTATTTCTGGTTCAGAAAGTTTGGTAATTTTTATTCTGGTAATTTATAGACCAATTTCCTTGCATAATATTTTGTCAAAGTTACTGAAAACAACTGTAGCTGTTGTGTCTGCTGAACATTTAAATCAATAAAATAGTCAACTGCTGTGCACCCAAATTTCACATAATGAAAAGTAATTCCATTATTGCTAGAGTGCTTAAATGTTGAAGACAGCAAAACCCAGACCAAATAATTAGTGCCAGAACCTATTAGGATGCTTGCAGAAGTAGATTTTTTATAAGTTAGAAATAACATTTTGTTTGTTCATCGTGTGTGTTTCTTTAAACATAAAGAGTAAAATAATTCTGATTTCCTCAGAAATAATTTCTGATCACCTGAGGTCTAACCAGGTCTGCTCTTTGGCTGGACTATATCAAACCATGGTTTGGTTCATGTTGATGTGGGGAGGTAAAGCTCTTGCCCTGCTTTGAGCAGGGAGCATCCTTCTGCTGTTGTTACATGCCACATATTGGATCTGCAGATCAGGGAAAGCTGGCCATGTTCTGCACACTGCTGTCTGGCTGTTCCACTTCTCCCAGAGGTAAGATGATGCACAGAGGTGTCCCCTGTGGCCAGCTGGCAGCAGAGGGAGTGGAAGCCGGTGTAATCTACTTACGGACACAAACACGGCTTGGTTCAGGTGTGTCTGCTTTCCAAATTTTCTGGTTGTGTCAGTATAGATCCACATGGCAAGTCCAAATGCACCATATCTGGTCTTCCTGGCCTTTTGCTTTGCAGTGCAGACCTCAGAGTCAAACTGAGGCTGAGTATGACCTGCATACTGGCTTGGCCACAGGAGGGGAGCACAGCAGGAAAAGCAAATGAAAAGACAATGAATCTTCCCTAAGTTAAGTTAAAGTTATTGCAATGTACTTCAGCTCTTACAGCCTGTGAGTTACACCTACCAGGACTCCCTGGTGCTTCAACAGGTGGGTTTAAGTAGGTCCAAGGGGATATTAAATTATAACACACAAATTACAGCTCTGAATTTAGCCCAAAAAGTACGGGAAAAATGTAAAAAAGAGGGAACATCATGATTGCAATTGTAAAGTATTTTGCTCATTATTCCAAGCACACACACAGGCTGGGTGGAGTGTGGATTGAGAGCAGCCCTGAGGACAAAGACTTGGGGCTGCTGGTTGGTGAAAAGCTCAACGTGAGCCAACAATGTGCAAGTGCAGCCCAGAAAGACCCAACCATATCCTGGGCTGCATCAAGAGAAGCATGGCCAGCAGGTCAATGGAAGTGATTCTGCTCCTCTGCTCTGGTGAGCACTGGGTGCAGCTCTGGAGGCCCCAACACAAGAGGGACATTGATCTGTTGGAGTGGGTCCAGGGGAGGGTCATGAAAATGTTCAGAGGGCTGGAGCACCTCTCCTAGGAGGACAGGTTGAAGGAGTTGGGGTTGTTTAGCCTGGAGAAGAGAATGCTCCCAGGAGACCTTATAGCAGCCTTCCAGTATCAGAAGGGGACCTACAGGAAAGCTGGGGAGTGGCTTTTTCTAAGGGCTTGTCGTGATGGGATGAGGGGTAGTGGCTTCAAACCGGGAGAGGGGAGATTTAGATAAGAAATTAGGAAGAAGTTCTTTACCCTGAGGGTGGTGAGACACTGGAAGGGGTTGCCCAGAGAAGCTGTGGATGCTCCATCACTGGATGTGTCAAAGACCAGGTTGGATGGGGCTTTGAGCAACCTGGTTTAGTGGGAGGTGGGGCAGGGGGTTTGGGACTAGATGATCTTTGAGGTCCCTCCCAACCCAAAGCATTCTATGATTCTATGATTACTCAGAACATATCCTTATGCAAATTACTGTTTATGGAGAATGTTGAAGTTTTGCTTGTGGGGGCATAATGACAATAAAATATACCCACGCTAATAAACATTTTTAGTCATATTTACAAGGTTTACATTGGTCTTGCTTTTTTTAGAATGAATGAACTTCAAAATGAACAAATGAACCAAAGGGTATTGCTTCTGAGATCGTATTCTTGACAGTTACTTCTGATGCAGTATTTCTGTCTTTCAGGTAGATTACAGGGCATTAGATATTCACTGAAAAAAAATAATGAAAGCTTTGGAGAGATCCCCTGTCTTTACCACACACAAATAATTGTTGTTAAAGAACATTACTGTGGTGGTGAAATGGAGCAAGCATGTGCCAGGAAAAAGATTTCCCATGGGACCTTAACTTACCTGCATATGTTTGCAATTATTGACAAGACATATTTATTCCTACTGCTTAAAAGTACTGATAGGGATGTGAGCTTATTATTTTTTATCCAATAAGTCCATTTATTCATTACAGAGAAGGGACTGAACTAATTTAGTGTGCACCTATTCGGTATTCTATCTTTGCATTGTTCATCTAGGTCGCGTTCACTACAGCATTCAAGCTCCCCTCTGAAGATAAAATTACTGATTTCCTCTGTGCTTGTCATCACGGTAACTTTGATGTATTTCACAAACGTTAGTTAAACTTTGCAAGTGATAGGTGTTACTATTATCTCCATCTTATAGGACTGAACCACAATAAGGTGAATGGTAGAAGTTATCCTCTCATAAGTGCATCACTTGAAGGGCTGTGGTTTCTCAGGGTAGCCAGTGTTAGAGCTGATGTCTACGTTATATACCCAAGGGCACCTGCCATTTTCCACTTCGCAAGCCTGGATAAAGGTCCCAGTGCCAGGTCCACAAGGCTCAGCTACACACAAGGCTGCCTCTGCCCTTCCTCTCCCTGCTTTCTATGTGTATGAAACCTACAAGGAGCAGCCCTGGCATTCTCTCACCAAATCCCACAAGTAGCTGATGGAGACATCAGAAGATTACTCGTGCTGCTGATAGCACAAACCCTGTGATCCAGCTTGCCACAGTTCAGGGTCCCTTAGACCTATAACAGCCACTCTCTGTTAACCCCCTTCCCTCCCCAAAGGGGAAGGGAAAGTGAATAAAGGAGAGAGACTCAGCCACTAGAAAAGGAAACTAGAAGACCTTTAATGAGAATGAAAATAATAACAATAAAAAATGGAATACACACAAAACCAGTATTGAACCCAGCCCTCCCGGATGGCAATTAGGTCACCATCATCATTGATGTTGTGGAGCAGGAACCAGGAGAGAGTCCCAGACTGGGCCCAGCAGTAGATGGGAGCTGTGTTCAGGAGCTGGATTCTGGTGCTGTATTCAGGAACACACAGACTGGGATCAAAGGCAGAACAGACAGAGTCCTACTGGGATGCTCCGAGGAAGGAATTGGAAGAAGACCCAAGCCAAGCTGAGCAAAGTTGGTAAAGTGGTCCATGAGGGTGAGACTGTCCTGATCCCTCAGCTTTATACCGAGTATGATGTCTATGGGCTGGGATCCCTCATTGCTCAGTTTGGGGTCCCCTGTCCTGGCCACTCCTCCCTTCAGGTGCAGCTTTTTTCTTTCTACACCCCCATCATGGGGCACGAGCCCCAGCAGTGCCCTTGGTCTGCACCCCAGCCCTCGGTGCTGACTCTGCCCATGGGGTGTTCCCACTGCTGGGAGCAGCCACAGCCTGTGCAGACAGCTGCTGGGCAGGTGGTTAGAAGAACTTAGCTGGAAAGTGAAATCACTGAACAGAATTGTTCTGTTCTCACTCAAACCAGGACACAGCTACAGACATGCACAGTATTTTTCACACTTGAAGACTAGATCCCACTGACTTCCATGGCAGAGCTGAAAGAAAAAAATCTGATCAGTTTGGGTCAGCTCCCCCCTCCCAAACTCTTGCCTACTCCCAGCCTACTCACTGGGGAAGCAGAGTTAGAAACAGAAGGCCTTGATGCTGTGCGAGCACTGCTCAGCAATGGCAAAACCACTGTTGTGTTATCAGCGCTGTTTTGGTCACAAATCTAAACCACAACACTGTACAGGCTGCTGTGAAGAAAATTAACTCTGCCCCAGACAGACCCAGCACAGTTGCTCGCTCACATCACATGGACACTACCTGGTAGAGTCACAGTCTTGTTCTGTAGTGCTGAAGCTGTTGGCTTCAGCTGTTGAAAATAAGAAAGTCTTCTTTTTTTTCACTTGCCTCTTCTCTGACCTTTACAACAAGTGAGGCAGAACTCTTAAAAGACTTAATGTTTCCTTCAGTATACAAATCTGTCATTGACGTCTTGCTTCTATGCTGTGCAGATTTCCACTGGGAAAGAAAAAAAGCCATTCCAGGCACAAAGATCATCTATGAAACAGATTTCAGGACTGTGCTCCAAAGCCTGGGAAATGAGAGCTTTTAAAAGAAACCATCTACAAGTTTTTGAAATAGACAATATATACATTTTCCCCTAGGTTTTTTCTAGGAAATGACTGAAAAATAAAATAAAAAAAAATTAATAAT
>JANHGN010001312.1:83142-132525 GCA_024605025.1 Megaceryle maxima | reverse complement strand
TCTTTTTTTTTTTCTTTTTTTTTTTCTTTTTTTCTTTTTTTTCTTTTTCTAAGGGAGAATAGGAATAACTGGAAAGTATCAGAGGTTTCTGAGCTCTACTGGCCTACCCACTGTTTGTGAATCTGATTAACACCTAGTGGGCTGTTGTTTTGTTGGGTTTTTTGTGTTTGGTTGTTGTTTTGGTTTTTTTTTTTTAATGGTGTTTTTGCCAGGGAAGCATAAATAAATAAATAAACAAAGATTAAAGATTAACTAGATCTTTAATGTCCCTTCCAACCCAAACCATTGTATGCAGGGAAGTGTCTGTTATTAATAACACCAGTTACATGGTAGCAACAACCCCACATGTAATAAAATAGCGGCAAGAGCACACCCAGCCCAAAGCTGTGATTTGTATCCAGGCTGATCCCAAGCTCCCCCCTCGACAAGCACGACCTGGCTGGCAAAGTCCTAATGAACCCCTAGGCTCCAATTTTTATTGTTCATGTCTAAACTGATCCTTGCAACCAGCACAGCTAACAAAATAATTGTGTATAGTAGAAAAAAAACACCAAAACCAAACATACTTGGGCTCTTTCATCACATGGCTGCAGAATTAGGGCTGTAGAAACCAACCCAAAGAACCATCCCCTTGGCACTAAACCTAGAGGTGTAAGGTTTGGGGACACATGTTAACAGGGTAATTTAAAAGTCTAACATTGGAGAAAATGGGCTCAGCTCCTCATCTGCTGCTTTCAAAAGGCACCAGACATTAAAAATATTCTAGAAAAGTGAATTCTATGGACCAAGAGATACCAGTGGGATGATACATCTGACAGCAAATAGCATATGGCAGGTTGGGCACCACCCCAAATCAATTTTGGAGTTGATATATTCATTTGCATTACTAGATAGTTTTAGAGATGTGTTTTACTGAAATTTTAGCTCCTGCCAAACTGAACACATGGGAAAAAAACCCAAACATTTCCTTTCAGTACACATTGCTGAGTACATTTTTGGCAAGCACCCTCATGGCAGCATCTCCAGGCGCAGGACTGGATCCTTCAAGGAACCTCATTGAGTATTCAGCGGGGAAAGTCATGTGAAATCCTGGTGTTGAGTCAGTTTTTCCCCTACTCTATATGTTTCATGGCCAGGGGCACAGCATCTTACTGTGTCAGCCTGTCACTCTGTTTGTGCAGCCCTTGCGCACGTCTCATCCCCAGAGGCCAGCAATCACCTTTGCATTTCTCCAAGGAGACAAGATGTGGAGCTCTGAGCCCAGCAGACACCTTCCACTTCACATCAGGCTTGACAGACACCATCTAAACCAACCCAAGCATTCTGTGAGGAGTGAGCAGCCCCCTCAGCATCACTGAGGGTTGGAGCCAAGCTGCAGAAGGCTTTTTTTCCCCCTCTCTGCCACCACTCCACTGCCCCCCAGTCCCTGCTGCAGGTGAGCAAGAGGGTTTTGCTCCTGCATCCTTCTCACAATGAGCCCTGGGCAACCACAAGCACTGTAGCCATGATTGCCTTGGATTCCCAGGGGCAAGCTGGTATGTAATCCCTCGGTTGCATCATGCTCAGATGCTTTCCAGGGTGCTCCTCCCACTCGGTGGGATGTGGGTGGTGGAGGGAACAGGGTGTAGGTCTGTGCACACACTTAAGGCCCCTCATTCACTGCTGCCCAACCTGCAGTTGATCTTCCACATTGAGGAAGGTAATTGGTGTCCCTGGAATGCAGCTCAGCCTTCCAGCTGAAGAAAACCCATTAAACCCAAGAAAGCAGACAATAAATGGAGGCTATTTTGTATGATGGTGTTGATGACCCATCAGAGGAAGGCAAACCAATAATCATGCCCATCAAGCAACCAGTCAGATGTGGTTACTTCTGCCACTGTGGGCGTCTCTGATGAGCCCTTCTACCGCCTCCAGCAACGTGAGGGTTTCATTTCAATGGCACAGTCTTGTCTGCACCTCAAGGAAAATGACATTTTTTTTTTTTTATCCAGCAGCTGCATTATCAGTCTCCTTCACTCCAGGGCCTGACTTTCTGGAAGGAAAACAAAACGTGCTGCGAATAACGCACCTCGAGCGTCTCTGCCTGTGCCCGTCCTCTCCAGAGAGCTCAACAACCAGACATCATGGACAATGTTATCTCAGCACCACCAGAAACCTCAGCCTTGGCTGGGATAAGATGAACAAGTGACAATGCAAGTGACAAGCATCAGAGGGAGGAACAAACCATGTTTCTTGACTTTACAGATGCGTAATAACAAGATCTACCAGCTGTACCGGCGTGTATCCCAGCTTGTGAATCACTGCTGGATTATTTTTCCCTCTTCGCTGCTCTGTTTGTTTGTGCCGTCACTACCTAAAGGCACTGCAAGCATCATAGATGACAACAAGCCTATTTGCATCGTTAGGGTTCCTTCTGCTTTACTCACTGGAGATTTGCATGAAGTCCAGGCACTGTTTTGGGGAAAAAAAAAAAAAAAAAAAAAAAAAAAAAAAAAAAAAAAAAAAAAAAATCAGTGCCACTCACTTTCCATCTCCTCCTGGGATTCAAATGCAAAACCTTTATCAGTATCGGCACCACACTGGGGTGTCAGAACCCATCTGTTCCAGTTGCCCTCTTGGAAGGTAAAAGACAAAGGGGCTAAGAAATGCTTATGCCACTCTGCACACTTATGCTGGCACCTCTTGGCATTTGGGGACTTTTTGCCCAGAGTTTTGGACCTTATGCTCCTCCCCAATGCCAATCTCCATGGCAAGCTGCGATGCTTTGACAAGCAGCTGCTTTCCCTGTGGTTTGGCATAAGATGTGCACTGTGGAAAGCAACACCCACAGCACACTCAGCTGTGGTAGTGTTTTAAAACTCATTTTCAGGGAGAAGTTTCAAGGCAGAGGATGTTTGCTATCGTGGCTGAACATTAGACAGGTGCCCTGGGCTGAATCCTTGCCATGGTTCACCTTTGCTCCATGTGCAGGTAACCAACTCTGCTCCTCTGTGGGAAGATGCCCTGCCTCAAATCATGGCACTGCCCTGCCCTTGGGTTTTTCCTTGCTTCTTCTTTAAAACAAGGGCATCAGAGCACTTAAGGGGGTCAATGATTTCATTTTGACTACAATAAATTTGCTGGAAAATTCAATTCTGGCAAGATCAGTATCACTTATCAGTTCCAGCTGAATTTGGTGAAGAGGTTCAGGCGGTAAATGAGATGGAAAAAAGATTCCATCTCTCTGAGGAGGGACCATGTGCTGCCCCTAACAGCAATATATGGGACAAAGCTCCTTCCAGCTCCATGTTTTGAAAGCACGGCACTTGGGAATCAAATAGTACCTTAAATACAGGTTAAAAAACTGCATTAAATGACCCTCTAGTTAAGAAAAGGCCAAACTTCATGTCACCAGGAGGACAGTGATGAAGCCAGCCTGAAGCTCAGGTCATCAACCCATCCTTCCCCCAAGCCCTTCAGATACCATCAGCTGGTGTTAAAGACAGGTTTAACTGAGGAGGTTGACAGAATTATTTTGTGCTGCCACAGGGACTTTCACTGCTCATTGTTGAGCTGAGCAGATTGAAACCATGTCAGTAACCATGATCTCCAGTGTGGCACATGAACAGCTCGCCCAGAAACCCCCTCCCTCCTTCCCCCAGAGCATCCACACCATCCTGCTCAGTCATGGTCCGGGGAGCCTGGATAAAGGTGTGAAGGGGTAGCTTTGGCACAGTGGTTGTGAGAGGGAATATTTGAGAGCCTCTTCCTGTACCATTAAGCTCTTCTGGGACCCAGTTCAACCCCAAACTTGCTCTTGTTTCCTCCAGCAGCCCACAGAGAGTAGATCAAAGGCACCTTCAGTAAGTCTGCAGACAACACCAAGTCAGAAGAATACTGCATCACCCTTAAATGCAAAGAGGAGCATTTCTTCACCCAGAGGTTAAGTTCTTGGACCAGTATCAACCTCAGGCACATCTGTCCCTCTGCAATTACCTTCCCTAAATCCCTGCACAACAGGCTGTGGTGCCACCCTACCTGACAGGTGGGGAAACCCATAAAGATTGGAAAGAAACCAGGCCAAGAGTGGGGGTTTGGCAGCATGAGGAACAAGGGGACACTGCAAGGACTTCCTCAGGGCCAGGATGACAGCTTGAGCATCCACAGTGGGTTTTCACCTGCTCCAACATTGCATTTCACTCCCAGTCTTCTCAAGCTGCTTAACAGGAATGACCTGTTCTCAGCAGGGGAGGGAGAAAAAAGTGGAAAAATTGAAATGAAGCATTGAGAAATAATAATAATAATAAAAAAATGCAGACTATGCTACTCCGCTCCCTCGTGCCCTGTGTGACCTGTTGTAAAGCAAAGTTATGAGTGATGTTGGTGGCTGAAAACATGAACCAGCTGCACTGATAATTTCTTCTGGGAGGTACCAATTCTGTCTGGTGGCATTTTGCAGCTCAGAATCTCCCCATTTTCCATCAAGGGAGAGTTGACTGGTTCATCTGTGAACCTACTGACCACGAGTGCTGGATGTTTGGCTCTGCTGTGACCTTCATTTCCCTGTGTAACCTTCCTCCTTGCACTCCTCTCCCAAAGGAAAAGCCAAAAGTGGTCCTAGTCACTGCAAACCTACACAGGATCGCTCCAGGAATGCCAATGGGATGAGCTGCTACTAAATGAATCTGGGCTCTGATGCTGTTTTGGGCTTTCCTTCCCTCTCTTGGTGTTTGCTGGTTTCTAGGTGTTTCACAGCTGAGCCCAGAGGTGCTCTGACCACCTTCCACACCCCTACTCCTGCCACAAACCCCACTCTGCAATATTCATCTTGTTGCATAGATATCCCCCTCTCCATATTTTCCAACCATTCCACCTTGGAAATGACTGACAGCACCTTCCAGCACCGAGGAAACTGTGCCCTCTGAACCCCTTCATACACCTTGGGAGCAGATGGAGAAGTGTAGCTCTTTCCCTTATGCACCCATCCTTTCCCCAACACCAGACACTTTTAAGATTTAGCTGGATAAGGTGCTGGGCCAGATATTTAGACCTTGCTTTTCCCAAGAAAGGCTGGACCCGATAATCCTTGAGGTCCCTTCCAACCTGGTATTTTATGGATGCTCCTTGGTCAGCCCCTGTCCACAGGCTGCTTCTCCCACACACAGTGAGAGATTCTTTAACCCTTTTGGTGTTCCAAGGATTGAATTTCCCTCCGAAAACCTGAAGATTTAGCAAAAAAGCTGCTTGTAGAAATACCTCCAGATGGGCCAATAGCCAGCTGAGGTGGTATCCCCGAAAACCACTTGTAGCTTAAAAAACAAAGCTTCCCCAGGGTTGGTACTGGGGTCCCTGAGCTGCTTTCCACTTCTCCATCAGCAGCAGCCACCTCTCATCCCTGCAGGGTAATGGCTGGGGCCAGGTCAATGTTTAACTGAGCTGGGAAGGACATGTTTGTACATCCGTGGGAGCCAGCCCTGGCCTCAGCTGCAGGCAGGGAACGCCCAGGCCCTGCAGCTGCTCACAAAGATCCCTCCACGTTCAGGGAGGACAGTGCATGAGGGTTTTTTCCTTCTCCTTTCAAAGCCACCGCTTTGCAAAATGGGCCTGAGCTCTTCCAAAGCACACCCCAGGGTGACCAAGGTGGCACCAATGAGCACCAGGGAGGACCTGCCAGCTCTCACCACCCCATACTGTCTCCCCAGCATGTCTGGACAGCCCAGCCTGCACCCACTGGCCACGTCAGAGTGGGGAAAACCCATCTCGCATCAACAGCTTCCACCTCTGCGGGAGACCTGGTACAGGAGAGCATCTGCAGGTAAGGGGGTCACTACCAAATGATTTTGAAGCACAGGGGAGAGAGTCCCGAGGCTGCAGGTTTGCTCACTGCACTGCTGGGGGGAACAGGGTGTAGGTCTGTGCACACACCATTCTGCTTTGGTAGCTTTTTGCCATTTCCAGGATGTTTTAGCTTTGGCAAAACTTATTTTGCATGTCCCCCCCAGTTTGTTTTGGAAAGTGTCTCAGTCAACAGAGCCCAGATCCCAGGCTCCTCACTCCCACCAGTTGGAGTGGGAGCACCCTGGGGACAGCCCCACTCCCCAGCACCAAGTGATGACACCCGCCTACACCTGAGCAAGCCCTTGTATAGCAGCCCCATAACTCCTGTTTGTACACCTGCTCTGCTCACCTGCCACCACTGTATATATCCCAGCATGGAAGGGGTTGGAAGGGACCTCTGGAGATCATCTGGTCCATTGCTCCTGCTCCAGCAGGGTCACCCAGAGCAGGGGCCCCAGCATCCCAGTGTCCGGGTGGGTCTGGAATCTCTCCAGAGAAGGAGACTCCACAGCCTCTCTGGGCAGCCTGGGGCCAGGCTCTGACACCTTCACAGCAAAGAAGTTTCACCCCTGTTCAGATGGAACCTCCTGTGCTCCCGTTTGTGGCCATTGCCCCTTGTCCTGTTGCTGGGCACCACTGACAAGAGTCTGGCCCCATCCTTTTGACCCCCTTTAGCTATTGATCAGCATTGATCAGATCCCTTCTCAGTCTTCTCTCCCCCAGGCTGAACAGCCTCAGGGCTCTCAGCCTTTCCTCATCACAGATGCTTCAGACCCCTGAGCATCTTTGTAGCCTCTACTGGACCCTCCCCAGTAGTTCCTTGTCTCTCTTGAACTGGGAAGCCCAGAACTGGACACAATGCTCCAGATGTGGCCTCACTAGGGCAAAGTAGGGAGGTTCTTCTCCCCCTCTCGACCTGCTGGACACACTTCTTAGTGCACCCCAAGATACCATTGGCCTTCCTGGCCACAGGAGCATGCAGTTGGCTTGTGGTTAACTTCTTGTCCATGGGGACTGCAAGGTCCTTCTCCATGGAGCTGCTTCCCAGCAGGTTAAGCCTTAATCTGTACTGGTGCAGGGAGCTATTCCTCCTCAAGTGCAGGACTCTACACTCACCCTTGATAAACTTCATCGCATTCCCCTCTGCCCAACAATCCAGCCTGTCCAGGTCTTGCTGAATGACAGCACAGCTCTGGTGTATCAGCCACTCCCCCCAGTTTTGTATCACCATATTGATGCCATTAGCTTAATTAGAATTAGATTCTGGGTAATGTGCTCAGCAGGTGAAACTCAGCACTAAAATAAATCATAGCCATGTCTCACACAGGGCTGATTTCATAAGCCAAGAGGCAGAGGGAGGCACAGAGCACAGCTCTGTGTGGTTTTCTCCAAGTGGTATCATGCAGTCTCCCCAGCAGCCTTTCACAGCAGGGCTTGAACGTCATCCATACCTGAACCCTTCCTGGAGGTGAGGAATGAGCTTGGAATCCACTGAAAGTAGACCTGTAGTTCTGCACAATGGGTGGACGGTGACAAACAGCTTCCCACCACCACATTAGGGGAGGGTAGGGAGAAACCTCCCCAAACACAACACAGAGGAATGAGGATCTGCAGCCCTGGCACCCTCTTTCCCCCTTTTCCATTTAAAAAAAAAAAATGCATTTCTGACACACCCCAAGCAGCTTTAACCACCACTGCTTCACCAGGGGCTGGGTGTTTCCTCCAGGATCATCCACCGAGAGGCACCAGGAGAAGGTGAAAGCAGAGAAACCTCTGGCACAACAGTGACGCTCCCAGACCCAGAGGTCCTGGAGTGAATACAGATCAGGTCTGACTGTACAACAAGGGATATAAAGCACTTCACGACAGCAAGAACAACCAAATATTCTTGTTCTGGAAAATTATCAGCACTGGGTATTTAACAAGTGCTTGTAAAACACATGTACTTTTATAAACAAAACAAAAACACTTTAACCCCCCCCTTAATAAATGTCATTTTCTATTACATTCCATTTTAAGCAATAAAAAGAGTATGCTCAAGAGTACCTGAACAATGCATTACCTTGAGCTGCTTTCTAAATAAGCAAAGCCTCCAAGAGAGTTGGTTTTATTTGGTTTACAAGGGTTCAACTTGGTGTGTGTCACACCCTGCCTCTCCGCGGGGAGAATCTGCTGCTACTGAAGTGTGAAGGTAAAAGAATAAAAATCACAAGCATGCATTTGGCTCGGGCCCTGTGCCCCCTCGGTGGTGGCTGTGTGGGGTGATGATGGTCCTTCCTTACTGGCATCATGTGGGTGTGCCAGGGACTGTTCTTGCCCCAGGAGCAAGGAGCTTTGGGGACAGCGAGTGCTTGGCTCCCAGTTTGGTATCTTAGAGGATAAGGGCAAACCTCCTACAAGACATATGCATAGATAGGATGAGAGGGAATAACTTTTTAATATATAAAACCCCAAACCTCTTTACTGTGAGAGTGACAGAGCACTGGAACAGGCTGCCCAGGGAGGTTGTGGAGTCTCCTCTGGAACCTTTCAAGACCTGCCCGGATCTGTTCCTGTACACTGCACTGGCAGGGGGTTGGACTTGATCTCCAGAGGTCCCTTCCAACACCTACCATTCTGTGATTCTAAATATAAAACAATAAACCTCACATGGGAGAAATAACTTCACCAAAGCCATGCCCATCACCAGAACAAGCTTCTCCCAAGTCCCTTGCCTGTGCCATGTCCCATGTTCCCACCACTGTGAGCCACCTCCTTACATTTTATTTTCCCCTTCAAAATTCTCTGATTGAGAGGTAATAACTTAATTATTATCTCAGGTAATAACTTAATTCTCAGATTGAGAGGTAATAACTTAATAACCCGCCCTGTTTGCAATTACAAGCTGCTATTTCAGTGCCTGCTCTGTCTGCAGAGGAGCCGCCTGCGCTGGCAATTTTCACTTCAGGGCCCCATTCCTGCATTTGCAGAGCAGCTGCAGCTTTGCTCGGTGGTTAATCATTGTTGGTGCTCTGCAGAGCCCAGCAATCATTTATCCCATGGAGTCACCATCTCCTCCCATACCCCAACACCCTCCCTCCATCACCTTCTCTCTCTCTTCTCCAAGAACCTGCCTTGGCAATCTTCCGTGGGGCTCATTTATAGGGACTCCTGAAGTCCCCCCAAAAGGTGACCTCCAAGTTATTTTTCTTCTTAATATGACTATTAAATTTGGCATCAATTATAATGTAAACCCCACACTTTATCCCCAGCTCTCCTCCCCTGCGGCCACCTCAGGGCTCCCACCATGTGGGAGAAGGGGCTGCTCAGCAACACCTCACTCAGCTCCACTTATAAAGTGGCATTTGAATGAACCAAGATTTTATTTTGGGAAAACAGAGAAACACTTTTGTAAAATAAAACACTTATTGCACATGCGAGTGTTTATTTGTGCAAGGGGAGGAAAAAAAAAAAAAAAAAAAAAGGCAGTGATGTTGACCTGAGAGCACCAGGGCAGAACAGCCCTGAGCCCAGATCATGCTCAGGAATCAGCGAAACCACAGCTTTGAAAACTAACAGGAGATCACTGGTGTGTAGCATGTTACCTCAGGCTGATTTCCAAAGATGAGGGTCTGAGATTGTTCTGCTTGTCTGACCATAACCCACTAACTTCTAAACCCATCGGCTGGCTGTAGCCCAGCTCTGCTGCCACCAGTAAAAGCATCAGAAATAGATATTAATGTTATTTTTTTGGTGGAACTGAAGAAAGTCGTGGGGACCAAGTGTCACAGAAGCAGCCAGAAAGCAAACAGCAGCCGCTATCCAAAATAAGGTTTATTGCAGCCAAAGTTGCCCAGCACTCCTTCTGACCAAATACAAGTTCAGGTGTCTGTTGGGAATTAACTACTACACAACTAATTCCTAACCACTAAGGAAAAATGAACCAAAATGGGCACACACTCGCTCATCAAGGAGAAACCTTCCACACCAGAGTGCCTGAGATACCACATACCCAAAGCAGGGGGTGAGGCTCACAATCCTCAGAGACTCACTCAACCTATGGAATTGTCCCTGGATGGCATGTCCAAGGGGAGGGTCCAACTGCCAGACCTGCTGCTCTGGGAAGAACCCACTCCTCTGGCTCTTAGGCAGGACCCCATTTATACCCTAGTTGAGGATGCACTGTGGTCATCCTGGCTGGTTGAGGAGGACAAGCCCAGACAAAACAGAGACATGCCCAGCCCTTGAGCCTGTTTATTAAGGGGTTCAGACCCTGAGGTGACAGTCCAGCACCATGAGGTGCAGCTTAATGGCCAAGGCATCAGACTGCTCCATCACAGCCTGTTTTGTCTGTTGGGGGGGATGGACCTGCCACACAAAGCAGCAAGAAAAGCCCCAAACTGCTTCTTGCTTTCCACTTTGAAAGGGAAGGCAGCAAGGAAGCAGCAAAGCTCACAG
Organism: Megaceryle maxima; assembly: GCA_024605025.1. Classification (NCBI taxonomy): domain Eukaryota; kingdom Metazoa; phylum Chordata; class Aves; order Coraciiformes; family Cerylidae; genus Megaceryle; species Megaceryle maxima. Next base: position 122,271 of record JANHGN010001312.1, on the reverse strand, counting down.
GTTTCTTGGCCAGCTGATGATCACAAGCTACAGTAGGAGACGGTACTTACACGGGAGACGCAGAGACTCAGGAAGACTACAGGAGATATGAAGGATGGTTATTATCACGTATAGGATGCATGAGAGGTTCTAGAGGTAAATAGGAGAGATATGTGGCCAAGGTTTGTTATAAACCATCTGCTAGTGAGGTACATCAAGAGAGACTTTAATAGGGCATGCCAACCAAAAAAACAGGGCAGAAAACTATTGCTGAGTACAGCCTAGCAGTTGATGATCACCCAAAAGTAACTTCATCCATTCCTTCTCTAATCTTTAAGGGCCCCTTTCTTTCAACACCGTGCCGGAACAGGGAGAAACCAGCATCATTAAACAGCACCCGCCTCGAAGACCCCACGTAAGATGAGCTTGAAAAACTCCCAATGAGTTTCTGTGATTAACAGGTTGACATGACCTTTCTTGGAGATATGGGGACCTGCCACAGCACCTCAGTGGGGGGCGGGGGGGGGAAATATCCTACAGCAATGTAGGATGTCCTACCTCTAGATGAGTTTTATCACTAGCCCAAGTTTGATACCTGAGGCAGAGCAGGTACACTGATGGCAGAGAGGGGCCAAAGCTTTGCCCTTCTGCCTGACTCCATGGGTCATGCCTCACTAGCTGGTCCTTGTGCTATGGAGACACCCACCAAGGACACATGTCCCAGTACTGTCCATGAAGCCACCTCTCCCGTAATGACCTGCTTTCCTTTGTGGTTCCTGGGTACCTGCAGTCAAACCTTAGCGGTCCCACAGGGCTACTGAGGCCAATAGAGCATCGTTTGCAGAAGGGAGACAACTTGCATCATGTGGGACTGTTTTTGGCTTTTCAGGCCCATTATCCCATCAAGGTCTGGCATCAGCCTAGGGGCAGACAGGCAGGTAAAGCAGAGAGATGTGCTTTGCAATACAGGCTGGTGAAAGTACAGAGCAATTATTTTAGGTTTCAAGAATTGCTGTGTACCTACACAGACCTTCACCTTCTCCCTTCAAAAGCTCGGTACAGACATGTGCCCACACATACCTACATATCTAGGTAGAAACAAAAGTCACCCCAAGCAAACATAGAATCACAGACTGGTTTGGGTTGGAAGGGACCTTTCAAGGTCATCTCATCCAACCCCTCTGCACTGAGCAGGGACATCTGCAACTAGAGCAGGTTGCTCAGAACCCTGGCCAACCTCACCTGGAATAGTTCCAGGGATGGGGCAGCCACCACTTCTCTGGGAAACCTGGGCTGGGCTCTCACCACCCTCAGCATCAAAATTTTCTTCCTCCTCTCCAGTCTGAATCTCCCTCTTTTATTTTAAAACCATCCTCCCTTGTCCTGTCCCAACAGGCCCTGCTCAAAAGTCTGTCCCCATCATTCTGACAGGTCCCTTCAAGTCCTGAAAGGCCACATGAAGCATTCCCTGAAGCCTTCTCCTCTCCACCCTGAACAGCACCAGCTCTCCCAGCCTGGCCTCCCAGCAGAGGGGTTCCAGCCCTCCCAGCATTGCTGGGGCTCCTCCTGCCCCGATCCCACAGGTCCCTGTCTCTGCTGTGCTGAGGACTCCAGAGCTGGCCCCAGCCCTGCAGGGGTGTGTGTGGGGGGGGTGTTCACTCCTCCTTGACCTCCTTCCTTTCCCCTCGAACCCCTGAAACTCGTGACTCTGCCTGACGTGGAAATCAGGTTTTTCCCCTCACACAAGAGCTACCACAACATAACTAAAGCTCCAGCAGTATCTTTATATCCATATAATTTACTGCAGAGGAGGGAAGGAAGCATGGCTGACCTACCATGCTGCACAAAGGTCAGAGTTGCTATTTCATTTAATTAAAAGAAAAAAGGGACAAGAAGTCCTCCATGTGCATTTCCTGGGCTAATGTTGTACTTAGGGACATGGTTTAGTGATGGACTAGTCAGTGCTGGGTTAATGTTTGGGCTTGATAATCTCACCTAAACCATTCTATGATGCTATACACAGATTCTTTTACACAATACAAAACCTGGGTGAGGCTCAGGACTTGTAGAGTCCTCATCCTTTGCTCACAAAGCTAAGCTGGAGATGAGTTACCAGAACTGTACAACTCCTGCCATAAATCAGGTGATTTAAAACCCCAACCCAAATAAGCTGCTTTCTCTGCTCCACCTGAATTTTCATTGCTTCTCCACACCCTCCCAAACCACCCAACGCTGCCTTCCAATTTCCCACCTCTTATCTGCTCACCCTTGAGGATGCAAAACCGCTGGTGTTTGACTGGGTTTGAGTTCCCCCTCCTTCACTATGTGCCCACAGAGGATCAGGGAGAGACATCAGGCTTAGCCCTGCTTTGGATGTCCCAGAGCTGCAGCTCCCCTGATTTTCTCCTCAGATCTTTCTCCTTCACAGTCCCTCCTTGAGGCTTTTGGCTGCATTTTCTCTCTGCTGCTTGGCCCAGGTCTACAGGCTCCAAAACTGACAACAAACATTGTTCAGAGGAACAAAATCAGGCAGAGAAAGGGAGCAACTTGACCAGACCACTCCAAGCCTAGGTGCAGCAGGGTGTTCTGCTTGGAGAAGCAGTTTGCTACTAGAAATACCACCCCCCCAACCCCATTGCTCTCATTTAGGCAGGACTTTCAATTAGCAATTAGGGACCAGTGTTGTACCTGCTGCTGAGACCCCTCTAAGAGGGGTCTGTTAATCAACAGACTAATTAGGTGGGTGGAGGGAGTCCTCAGTGGTTGGTGATAAACAGAAGCAAACATGCTTCTTGGCTATTTAACCCATGAAAAAAAAAAAAAAAAAAAAAAAGCATTCTCCTTGTTTGGCCTTGTGCTTCTTTATGGTGCTTCTGTAGGTGCTGGATTGTCCCAGCAGTGGTTGAAGACTAGAGTAGTCCTGGGACTGCCCTGGGTTACACCAGCACCAAGCTGCCCCTCAGCTGCCTGCACTGGTCATGTTCCTTCCCAGATACGTATATAACCCATGTAATTAAAATCCTTGGGTGAAATTGTCACCTCCCTGTACTTCTTTGTGACCTCCCTGAAAGCATCTCCCAAAATTTGTTGACAAACCCTCTGCACACTTCCTACTGCAGCAAACCCACTGAAGCAGGGCTGCTTTGCTCAAGATTCCTTGCTTTGATTAAAGCTTTTTTAATAGAATAAAGAAGAGAAGAGCCACTGGATGGGGTCAGCTAAACCCCTCTGGTAGGGGCCAAGACTGGTGGCTTCAGAGAACATAAGCAGAGAACTATCGAATAATGTGTCCCTGGATTTGGCAGGAGAATGAGGCAGCAGCATCTGGAATGAGCTCAGCTACACCCTGTGAAGTGTCACACAGAATTGCAGCCTCAATTAAAAATCTCCTACCAGCACATAATCCTTCATCAGTGATTGCCCCATCCCTGAAGTGTTCAAGACCAGGTTGGATGGGGCTTTGAGCACCCTGGTCTAGCAGGAGGTGTCCCTGCCCATGGCAGGGAGGTTGGAATGAGATGGTCTTCAAGGTTCCTTCCATCCCAAACCACTCTATGATTCTATGATTGTATTGCCATTACATCTGGACTTATGTATTATTACAACACTGATAATACTCATTGCAGGACAACAACGCTGTTAATCCAACCCTGCGCTTCTGCCGCTGCTCTTAGGGAGTGCAAACTGCACCAGCAAAAGCCCTTTTCCCTGTGGGAATATTTTCAAAGACAGCGGAGCAGGATGATGTGACTTTCTCAAGGACTTATAGAAGATTTTAGTCAGAGAGTATTTCCACAGAAAAATCCTGTAAGGTTCACAGAGGTGAAAGAATAGAGTCATTTTCCAGCCTGGGACACAACTTTAGCTGAAACCCTTGAACTTGGCTTCCCCGCCAGGTGCAGTGAGATGAAACCCCTAGACAGGGGAGTTTATTTGCCTCCAGCCACCCCATGCTGGCTGCTGTGGTGGCATCTAGGAGTGAGGTACAGCCCCGACTGCACTTTGTGGTGTCACATGCTGCCATCTAGTGCCATACCTTTAAGCTTCATATTCAATTTTGTGGATTTTTTTAATGCTAAGAGACGTGTGCACTTGGTGCTCTGGGCTGACAGGGAATTCCCCCTTCACATGATGCTGATGGTTTGTTTTGGTTTTTTTTTCCTGTCTTTTTGCATTGATTTACAAGGTGCTTCAAACTTGCAGCTCAGGTTTTGGTGTCAGTTCAGTGCAAACAGTCAGAGACATGTCACCATTTATTCAACACTAGTTTGTATTGAAGTAGCTAATGATGTCCCACATAAAGTGCAAGTCAGGTCTTATTGATGAAGTCCTTGATGATGGTCCCCTTGATTTTTATGAAAGCTGTGCTGAGAACCAAAGAATTGTAGAATCACAGACTAGTTTGGGTTGGAAGGGACCTTTCAAGGTCATCTCATCCAACCCCCTGTCCTGAGCAGAAACATCTGCAACTAGAACAGGTTGCTCAGAACCCTGGCCAACCTCCCCTGCAATGGTTCCAGGGATGGGGCAGCCACCACCTCTCTGGGCAACCTGGGCCAGGGTCTCACCACCTTGAGCATAAAAAATTTCTTTCTTATACCCAGTCTAAATTTCCCCTCAGCTCCCACCTAGAAGGGGAGACACTAGCAATATCAAGCCATGAAATGTCCCTGTATTATCTAGTAGTTTGGCATGATTTAAGGAGGCAGTTTAGCTCCTTAAGATAAAAATCCATGCTCAAAGCCCTCTGTAAAACAAATCTCTGCCCACTTCCAGTAACCACCAGGAAAGGCACTTTGTACCATGCACCATTCTGGAGAGAGGTCTTAGGCCAATATAAAAGACTGGTTGGACAGAGGGAATGGTGCTCTGGGTCTCAGATAGCTGGGATTTGCCCCTGGATGACCTTCTAGGAGACTATGTATTAAATCATGATCCCTCTCCATGGTTCAGCTTTGATATGAAGTTTTTCTTCACCCTGGTCTTGGCTGGAGCTTTGGGCACTGTTGAGGCTCAAAGAGAAACACCTAAAGGGCTGAAACTAATGTCAAACTGGGGTTTTGCTGCTTTGACTGTAATGCAGGAGATTCCCCCAGTTTTGTCCACTGCTGAAGGACCAGAGGAGCTGCTCATCTTGCTGAGCATCTGCTAGAAATACTAATCTCCTTCTTGTATCCCAAGCAGCTCGGCCAGAATTGGAGCTGGAAAAATATCAGGGTAGTTTCCTATCTATCAGTTTTTATGATTGTGTGGAACAAGCAGTGCTGACTATTATAAATATTGGACTTGCAGAGGCTTGAACCCATCAGCCCTCTGCAAACAATCGCTCCTGCAAAGCCCTGGTGTCAGCAAGAAGTGGTTGCAACCCCAAACACGAAGGTAAGGCCATGGGTTGAGCACTGTGCAGGGGTCATTGCTGTCTGCTGGCTCCTTTCCCTCACACTTGGGTACAAAGAGCAGAAGATGATGTTTTACAACAGCTGCATTTCTGTCCCTGGCTGAGGCCAGGAACCAGCTGAAACCCCAGGGTGAAAGGACACAGAATAAGGGTAAAGATTCTGAATCTCCAGCATGACAGTTGCCTGGATGAGGCAGATCTGCTGAGCCAGGGCCTGAAATATTTTTGAGGCTAAAAGCTTGAGAACCACTATTTTAAATGGCTAAGCAACTTGAACACCTATCGCTTGCAGTCAGCAGGGAGAAGTCTGCAAGTGCTGTGTGCCATAAACACCCACTGCAACCCCAAATGTGCAAAAGTGGTTCCTCCCTTTGGTTCATGAGATTATCTTGGACAGCTGACTCAAAGTGGTAACACCTTGGGGGTGGTGGGGGAGGGGGCATGTATACATTGTTTTAATGAAGATATATTTTTCCGTCATGCCCCAGAGCTGTGAGATAAACTGCAAGCACATTAAAAACCTGGGATAAATTGCTGCAAGTTGGCTACGCACAGCAAAACTCACTGTCTTTATCTGGCAAGCACCCGAGGGGCCGGGTGTGGGTTTGTGAGCTGGTGTCTGTTCCTTCCTCTTTCAGAAAGTGGAGGTGTATTTATTTGCATTTTTAAACACCTTGTAGGCTCTGGAGAAGAGGGGGCAAAGCCTGAGACACCTTCCTAGCAGGCGGCAGCACCTGCACAAGCTGCAGATGTTGGACTTGACCCGCAGGCGCCGAGAGGTAATGCTGAGATGGATTTGGGGTTGGGCTCTTGGACAGGGGTTTGTCCGTCTCTGGTGTCTCTGCTGTGGACCAGGAGGCTTAAAGTCTGTTGCTGGGAAGGTCAAATGAAGCTTTCCCAGTGGCTCAGGTAGGGGAGAGGTGGGGAACATCCTCAGGGCCCCTGTGATCAGTATTTACTTCTGATTTTTCCCAACACTTTGCCCTCATTTGGCCGTGGCTCATGAAGAAACCAAAAGTCTCTATGTGGGTCATGTTCTGTCACGTACCTAGTTTGGCAAATACCATTTGCCCTGGTTAAACTACTCCACAGCGTCCTTATTTGCAGTGTCAACCCCCTAATGATAGGGCACGTCAAGCTGTTAGAAAGCGTTTGCTCCTCTGCTGCTTGTGTTGATGACTCGTTTGCAAACCCAGGCAGAGCTGAAGCGAAATCTCCACAGGGAGGCAAAAATCAATAAACAAAAAATCAAGGAATCCAGCCCAAAGCAAGTCTTTGACACTCTCCAGAGAAGTGACAGCGTCAAAAGCCGAGACCTTGTCCCTGCTGAGCACACTCAGCGTTTTCACGGACATGACCGCAGTAAGTAGAATAATTTTTCCAAGGAGACATAAAACTTATCAGCCTCTTAAATGTGATCAGAGAAGTTTCCCTGTGGAAGCTGCTTGCAGTACTCCACGTCCTGCAGTGACATGCTGCAGGCTCAGGAGGCTGAGGGGGAGAAGGCTGGGAGATGTGTTTGTAAGGCTCTGAGCTGCTGCTCAGATAGCCCCCAAAGAGACCCAAGTCATAAGAACAAAGTCCTCAGAGACCTTACGGTCCCCAGGGAAGGGGAAATCAGAGTGAATCTCATCCGCCACTTTGTGCTGACATCCCCGAGGTACAAGCCCTTTTCTGCTTTGCTTGCACGTGACAACCTTCAGCACAGGCTGGAAACATCTCACCAAGGGTAGTAATGCTTAAATCCATGGAAAACTTGTCTGCCAGGGAACTTTAACCAGAAGAAAGGGGAACAGACCTGGCTGCTCCTACTCCCTCATTTTTCTTCACCTCAGCTCTCTTCTGCTCAGAGATAAAACTCTTGCCAGACTCTATAATTGCATAGAATCATAGAATACCAGATTGGAAGGGACCTTAAAGATCATCTAGTCCAACCTTTTAAGGTAAATTATATACAAATGTATCATTTAAATGAGAAGGCCCAGCACCCTGTCAATCTGAGCCTTCAAACTGTCCAGTGTAGGGGAATCCAGCACTTCCCTTTGGGAGATTATTCCAATGTCTAATTGTCTTCATGATGAAAAAAGTATTTCAGCAAATCTAATGCTGAGTATATTATAGCTTACCCTGATGAGCCATGAGCACAGGGTCGGCTCTTACAGGGATCTCTCAGGATCTTCTTTACACATCTGCAGCTGCCCATTGCCATTTCCAGCCAAACCCTATGGGACTGGATAAAATGATAATGATTTTTTCTTTTTTTCCTCCCCAAGGAAACATGTGGGGTGGAGGACACTCCAGTCAGCATGATGTGGCTGATGTCTCTCCAGGCCAGAGTGGGAAGGCTGACCTGTGGTTCTGCAGGGAGCCACAGACAAGCGATCTCTTTTGGGACACCTCCAGCACAGGCTCCGAGGAGTGGGAAAGGGAAGAGATTCACCGCAAGCCTACACTTGTGAGAACCAAGACAGAGAGAGTTTCTCTCTTTGATGACTTCTTTGATAGGGATTTCTAGTGGCATGGTTTGGGGATAGAGGGACATGCTGAAGAAACAAGCCCAGCTCTGGTGGGGTTGAAACCCCCCCGACAGATGGACTGAGGATGAAGATGCAATGTTCATGGTGAGCAGCATTTCTGGGAGTATGGGGTGGTGGAATGGGCAGCTGGAAATGGTGCTGGATACTGGTGTGGAGTGACAAATGACTGTCTGGGTTATGTGGCTGAATCAAAATACCTGAGAACAAATGGCTTGGACTGAACAACAATGAAGTGGGGACGAAGGGAGAAGGAGGAGGCTGGCAAAAGAAAAAAAACAACCAAAAAACCAAAACAAAAGAAAGAAAATAAAACAAACAAACAACGAACAAATAAACAAACCAACCAACCCACCCCCAAAAAAGCTAAGCCAACAAAAAAACCCAAGCAGAAGCTGGAAAATATTCTGGATTAACCCCAAATATTAAGTTCCGGATGAAATGAAATGTTTTGCTTGTCTTTGGCTTGCTCACCCTTTCTGTTTAACTTGTTTTTTAACTTGTTATCCTTTTCTAAACCACAAAAACCCAGTTCAGCACACAAGGTAAAATAATTAATTTAGCCAGTCTTAAAAATAAATATCCTGGCATTTCTAAAATTCCCTTTTGACATTTTTTTTTCCTCCCCTGCCCTGAACACAGAACTACATGTACTTTCTTCAGTTCTAACCTCCAGTTTTATGGAAAATTTTCTGAAAAAGCTAGCTTTCATTCACTTGCCTTCTCTGCCCCAGGTTCAGTGCTGCACAGTGGATCAGTGGAAGCTGAGGGCTCTCCAGCAGATACACACTGGTGGTGCTGGTCAAGGCTGCTGCACCCACTGAGAATTTGAACAAGCTGCCCTGTCGCAACCTGACATTTCCAAGTATGCTGAAAAAGGTGGTATATGAAGGGTATCAGACCTATCAAGGAGATTCTTGTCATTTGCACCTCTCCTAAGCTGTATTTTTTGATAAAATTATCTGCTTTCCCATTTTTTTTTAATCTGAAAGGAAACTTCACCCAGTTGTCCTGTCTGGATGTCTTTGTAGGTCTATAAAGGCCACTGCAGTAAAGGTGCATCAGCTTTGTGGGACACAAGAAGTCATATATATAAAAGATTATTCCCTGGGATGTCAGTTACACATCCTATAGTTATTTTATTGTGACTAACAGGGTATGTGGAAAACCAGTGCTATAGAAGGGAGAGAGCAAGCCCACCACCAGTCCTGGCCCTGGGAAAAAGACCCACCTGATTCCCAGCTTCAATTTTACCTTCCTTTGAAGTTGCAGAGCTGATGAAGAGCATTAAGTCTTCCTTGCACCTCCTGCTTGTCTCCCTAGGTTGCTTTCCACTTGGTCTCTCTAAAACCTACCCAAGGGTAAAACATCTTCAAATCAGCTCATTGGCACAGGGTGGAGACTCCAGGAGTAACAAGATTATCATCTCATCAGCTTTCATTTCCTTCAGCTGGAAATCTTATTTTTCAAGTCAAAACATCCAGAATAACTAGATCTGGAGTTGGTTCTCAACTACCCAGGACAGTGCAGGGCTTGGGTAGCTCAGGACAGATGAAACATATCCTGCATCACTGTCTCAAACCTGTGCTACCTCCCACAATGCTGGTTTGGATGTGTTTGTGCTGCATGCTCAGCTTCCTGGATGACATAGCTGGAAAAAGAGCAGGAGACACATTTTTACACATATTTAGAGGAATCAGGCACCCATGGCTGATTCAGCTTCATCGGTATTTAGCTATTTGTCTCTCTCAAGGTTTATTGAAAGTCCTAGGCAGAGCAGGAGCCTTGGATGCCCAAAAAATCACAGACAAAGCACCCGATCAAAGCTGGAGCCTCCAGCACGGCTGCCCAGCAGAGCTTCTGTCCTGATTTCACCTCCCTCTCTTTTTGACATCCCCAAATGTACAGCCCATGTATAGCATGTCTACATACTTCAAGGTGAAAACTGCTCCTTGGAGAAAGCCCACACGCCATGTGTGAGAACAAAGCCCAACACTGAGAAGGAAGAAGAAAAGCTGTTTTAATGAGAAAGGAGAACTGCTTGTGGCTAATGAGTCTGTGTCCAGAGTCTGTCTGTTTTAAAAACACCCCTGAGAACTTTTCTGATAATCACGGTCATTGTGTGTGAGCTGGAAATATCATAAGAGCTTTGAGTTCCACGTTGAGGGTATGCTGAAAAGGTCAATGATTTAATGGGCTGGAACAATTTATCTGGCACTTGTCTATACACCTGTTCTCTTAATGATGTGACACATCTCCCTTCTGTGTTCCCATCTGTCAACAATTAAGCTATAATTGGTGGAAATGCAATTTATTTCAGATAGAGCTGATTAGTTTTCCAATAATCATGTCACCAGCATCGGGGAAGAGTGCTGCCCACAGAGGAGTGGATGGGGACCACTCGATCCATATCACAGACTGTGCAGAGAAGAGACTCTAAGCATTAATTTATCAATTTATGGTGTGGAGGCGATAAAACCAGCAAACCCACTTTCTACTTCTGGTGCTTAAAATTGTTTGACTGTGCTGCTCTTGATTGTATTAATGCATCATAACCTGTAGAGAGGCAGATGGCAACTCGTCCTCTTCTCGTGTTCTCTAACAGCCTTCTAGAGGCTAGAAATGAAAATGTTTTTCTCTATTACTAAAGGTGAAACTTGGACTTTTCTACAAATTACAAGAGATGGACCCCCCCCACACACACACACACACAGCACGTGTGCTGCAGCTCAGAAAGGAAGACTTTACAGAGCTGGGTTTTTTTCCTGAATAGCTCTCAATTCCAAATGCTTGATATTAGCTCATTATTTGAAGGGTGAATCATTACAGCCAGCTATAGAGAAGATGAAACTTGCAGCTCGACATAACTGAACACACACGACTTTGATCCAAGTCACCCACCATGGAAACCAGCATCTCTGTTTTAGCAGAGCTCTGGCCCCAGGGAGGAGAGGCCATAGCACTGCTGCATCCTGGCTGGCAGGGACCAGTGTGGGATGGGTTTTGAAGGATAGCAATGAGGAAACACGTGTGGCGTTTGATTTTGTGGTGTGGAGCAACGTGTAGTCAGAGGAGGAAGAGCCAAGAGGGAAGGTTTTGGAGCAGGGAAGTAGAGTGAGATTTGTTTGACCTAATTCTGGCTAACTTAGGGCTGTGGAGCTGGTATAAAATAGTCATCTGGTCTGTTTATAGCTGAGAGCACAAAAGGGGTATCTCCAGGGGCTGAAGTTTCCCCCTCTCTATCCTGGGATGGGGATCCTGCTGGCTATAAGGGTGTTTCTGTATCTCGCACCAGCCACCCAGCTTTGAGGCAAGGCTGGACCTGTCTTACAGGTTACACATCTCCACAGAGGAGCTGTGCTAAGGCACAGGCTGCTCAGCCCCAATACAGCAACTTCAGAGAATTCACATTGTTAGTTTTTACCAATATGACAAAGAATGGAGATTTTATGCAGTTAATAACATGGCTACAGGTAATCAGCACATGGCACAGCCCCAAAGAAAAGGGAGACACAGGTTGGGCAGATCCTTACCCCAAACCACAATGACATTTGATCATCCCAGTGAAATGGTCATAGGATGTTCTTGTCAGTGGTGTGAATGTGGCCAGAGCAACCCAAGTTTGTCCAACACAGGTTTAGCTGAACCAGTTTTGCCAAAATATTAAACCAAAATGATAATGCTCAGCCTGAAGCAGACAACCAAGCTGGGGGAAGCCAGCACCAGAGGTTAATGTCTGGCAAAATCATTAGCAATTTAACATACAACTTCCAAGAGAAAATGTCAATGATGCCTAGCTCTGAATTTAAAAATATGGGAAGGTATTTCAGAGAGCTTGCAGATGGAGTTGCTGTAATAACCTGTTATTGTGCCTGAGAAGAAAAATCATTTACTTACACTTAGTAAAGAGGGGTTTTAGGTGAATAAAGTTGAACAAAGCCACGCTGTAACTGGATCTCATTGAGTAGCCTGGATTAATGTGATTTTCTAACCTTCCTGGACTCTCTCCTACCTGCTGCTCAGAGTATTCGACCTCCTCAGGAATGCAAGTTTTCAGCATCATGCAGCTTCCTCTCTTCCTCAACACACACATTCCAAAAGCAGAAAAAAATCCACCATCAAAGCCACTGAGATGTATCCACTAACCTTATTAAACCCTTTGTCTGCCCTGCCTCACGGGAAGGTGTGTGACAGGCAACTGGGATTGCTTCAATCTGCTTACACAAAGCTGTGACAGAAAAGCACCCAAGAACATTGACTTGAGCAGCTCCATTTCAGGCTGTACATGAAGATTAAAGTATTATCATCAGCTTGAAAAATATCAACCGTGGCACGTTATGGTTTGTCTAACTAGACATCCTCAGACTGTGCCATGGTAGCAGAGCCCTAAAACTGTTGTTTTCCAGTGCTAGAAACAGCGATTATTAAGCCCTTATGGTATCCAGCTTTCTTTAAATAATTCCTGAGCAAGGTGAGGAGATGACACAAGGGTCCTCTGATGAACTAAGAGAAGGGAGGCAGCTCCTGTTTCTCTTCTGAGCCTCTTTACCTGCATCCCTGGGATGCTGTCCTTTCTGGGACTCTGTCCCCTCACTTCCAGCAGTGTTGGGCAGGGTGCTCTGGCCCAGGGAGAATATGATCTGCCTCCACTGATGGGATGGAGCTGCCACAGATCCCTCTTGTTCTTGCAGAAGCAGGAAAATTACTTATTTCTTGCTTAGCACAAGGGTTGTAGGTTTTTGCCACCTACTGACATGTTGTGGGAATGGCTCATCCTGCAAACTCCTGCAGAAAGGCTTAATCCTGCACTAGCTCCATCTCCCAGTGCATCCAGCATCAGCTGAGCAGTTGACAAAAATAAAAGCAAGAGTAAATACGGCACTTGGCACACTGACAGGAGAGCAATACGTGTTCGATCGGCTGTTCCTTGCTATGATTCCCTCATTTCCCCATCCCCTGAGCACCTTATTTCATCATTCCAGGGAACAAGAACATGGTAGAAATCACACAGCTTACTTGCAAAACAAAGCCTTGGTTTCTTCTCCTTCTATCTCTCCCCAGATAATCTTTTTCCTCCCTGCATCTCCCTCTAAATTCTCTGCCTGGATTTTGCGCTTACCCAAGCAAAGTTCCTTCTTCCTTAGCTCTGCTGAGGGTTTCTGATGAGAGGACAGAAGGTCTCTGCAGGACCCTGCTCATTGCTTAAGCCTCATTTAAATCCTGTTTTGATGGCTTAAGCAATGCACAAAGTTAATAGTGCTAACTCATTGCTCAGAGTGGACTTCAGCCTCCATGAGGGAGCCGAGCACATGTGTCTGTGTCTCCTGCCAGAGAGGTGTTGCCTCATCTACCTGCTCTAGTTAAAGATGTGCCTGCTCACTGCAGGGGCATGGATTAGATGACTTTTAAAGGTCCCAACCCAAAACACTCTACAATTCCATGGCGTCTGCAGTGGCAGTTTTGATGAGGCTCTTGTCCCCTCACACAGTTGCAGTGAAGCTCACCTGAGCTGACTCCTCTTTGTCCTTAACAAGCACACTCACCCTTGGCTTCCCAATCACTCTTAATAGAAATACCACCTTTACAAAGTGTCCTCGGTATTAAGGGATACCTGTGTCAATCCTGGGAAGCTTTACATCTGGGGACTCCATCACTTTGGAGCTTCTCCTGTTTCAGTGCGTGCAGCTTTCCTTCTCCCTCACTCCCACCAGCAGCATCCGTTGCTAACGCGCACCCCCAGTGATGGGGTAGAGCAAAACCTTATTGTGTTGTTGATCCGGCCTCAAATTTCCCTGTTCCTCCCAATTCACACTGAGATACAGCAGATATTTGTGCTGACATTAGCTGGTGGCCCAGGCAGACTGCAAACGACCCGTTTAATCAAACCAGGTTTTACGCAGCACATGATTTAACAGCCAAATTTACTTTATTAACTTTCTACTCAAAATGTTAGATAACAACTATTCTGGGAGAAAAGAGGAGCAAGAAAGCACCAGCTTTGCAGTCACCCCTTGCAGAAACACACCTTTCATTAAACACTGAGGACCAAGCACTTGCTCCTCACTGGTAGCCTCTTGAAACACCACCCAAGAGCATTCAGCATCACTCAAGACTTAAGTCTGCACCAAAATAAAAAGGCTGAGCTTAAGGGGCAGGGCAGTCCTTCTATTTATGACATAAATCACCTCCTGACAGTTTAGCCAAGCTGACCTAAAAATACAGCTTTTGGGCACACAAAGCCTCCCTTGTGAGACTTGTTGGAGCTGATTTTTCTACAGTTGCTCTTCAGTCCTCCAAAAAAGCTACCGAGGCTTCATTTTACTACATTGCACTGTATGGTGACCATGAGCCTATTACTGCCTCAGAGTGATAGGGACTGATGAAATAACACACTTAAAGCTTTTTATAAATCCAGATGGAGAATTAGCACATGGTGCTGACATGGTTCTGGATGGTTTTCCAAATTCAATACACAGAGAAGTAGGTATCATTTTAAGCAAAATTTATTTTGTTCAGATTTTATTTATAGGTCTTTGCAAAACACATTAAAAAAATAAAAACTTAAAAAAAGAAAAAAAAAAGGTGCTTTTCCCTGGCAATCAGCCACTCTTAAAAAAAGCAAAACAAGCTTAAGAACAGGTTTGGGATTTTTTGGTTTGGAATTTTTTGGTTTGGGATTTTTCTCTGGTTTTGATTCACTGAAAACCCAATTTTTAGCCATAACAAGTCATTTGTCACTATTTTGGTAAAGTTAATTTGTAACAGTGATCTCGCTGGATGTTACTAAAAATAAGCACAAAATTGTGGAAGAAAGTATTGTGCTAAAGCAAGAGCAGGAAAAACGTCAAAACCCAAGAAATGCCTTTGATCTCTAAAATCAATTTTTTCAGTAACCCTTGCTTTCAACCTTTATTTTGAGTTTTCTCATTCCCAGAGCTCTCAGGTCTGCTCTGTTGTGAGCAGAAAGACTGGAAGTGGCCATAAAGCAAAAAAAAACCAGACTAAAATCTTTCTGCAGACCCTAAATCTTCTTCTTTTTTTTTTTTTTTTCCTTTCTGGATTACCTGCTAAACACAAATTACCTGGCCCCCTTTCATAGCTGAGAACCAGGATCTGGGAACAGCCCATTGCTGCTCTGGGTTTTGATCACCGCTTCCTTCATCCTTTGGACACGTTATGTTGCTCTGCCCATATTTTATTATTTATTTTTCTCCTCGTTCTCATCTTTCAGAAGAAGATAATAGTTAATTAACTACCTGCAGGGATCCTGTGCAGCTCCATTAATGTTTGGAAATTGCTTTGAAGGTAGCGAGCCTTGTACAGTTTCTAAGGATGAGAGGCTACACCCTTTCTGGCTCTGTTATAACCCACACGCTGCTCTTGGCCCTGGGAACACACTCCAACCTCCCCATGGTGGCCACAGGTCCCACCTGGGAGCTTGCAGCATCTCACACCACAGCACCAACTCTTGCACTACAGCAAGAGGAGCGTTTTTTCCACACTGAAGCAAACAGATTTCCCATCGAGATCTAATGCACCAGGAAGGCTTCAGGTGTAGATGAAATAAGCCATCTCCTAAGAAAGAGCATGATGAGGAAGTAAAGCCACCATGGTCCTGCTGATGCTGGAGACCTGGACAGCCTGGAGGCTGCAGCTCAAAAATCAGGGTATATGGGGATGGAGGCAGCTCCAGCTTCTTCACCAGCCATGTGCTCAGTGCTCTGTCTTATTTCCCAAACTCTGCCCTGTTTTCTTCCTTTCCACCATCCTGTAGCAAAAGCCCCTGCCTGAGCCCCCCATCTTTGGCATATCAAATTTGAGGTTTTCCTACATCTTGGCTAATGGCCAAGAAAACAGCCAGGAGTGCAAGTCCAGAGTTAAGCTAAAAGCAAAGGAGGGCAGAGCTTGGGGAAATGCTTCAATCTCTTTGGGGGTTTACTCCAAGACAGTGATACTGAGACAGTATTTCATCAGTTCCCTTCTCACAACTTCCATCCCTCTTACAGACTTTGGTACTTGGATGAACATGTACACCAGCTTGTGTTGGGAGGTCACTATTGACATGTAAGAGCAGGAATGAGCACTATGGCCTCATGGGAGCACCTGGCTTTAAGGGTTGCTGGTGGTCCTGATGGGTGTGTTGGTCCATGAAGGTGGCTTCCATTCAAGTAAAGTGGAAAGGCCTATGATTTTGCTGCTGCAGGATCAGATGTTTGGTCTCCTCTCTGTAGGACTGTGGCCTCTACAGAAAGATGTCACTTGTGGACAGGGGACTTGAAGGACCTGGGGCACAGCCAGTGTGATGCATCTTCACTGGGCTGGGCTCCCCAGTTCAAGAGGGACAGAGGTCTACTTGAGAGTCCCAGGGAGGGCTACAAGGGTGATGAAGGGGCTGGAGCACATGCCTTATGAGGAAAGGCTTAGAGACCTGGGGCTTTTTAGTCTGGAGAGGAGAAGACTGAGAGGGGATCTAATGAACATCTATAAATACATGAGGGCTGGGTGTCAAGAAGGCAGGGACAACCTCTTTTCACTTGTGCCTTGTGATAGGACGAGGGGCAATGGATTCAAGCTCGAGTACGGGAAGTTCCACCTCAGCATGAGGAACTTCTTTACTGTAAGGGCTGCAGAGCACTGGAACAGACTCCCCAGAGAGGCTGTGGAGTCTCCTTCTACGGAGACTTTCAAGACCTGTCTGAATGTATTTCTGAGTGATCTGCTCTAGTTATAGTCCTGCTCTGGTGGGGTGGTTGGACTCAATGATCTTTGTAGGTCCCTTCCAACCCCCAACATTCTGTGATTCTGTGATTCGCTTACCCTGGGAAAGCAGATGCTCAGCTGCACAGAATACAAAGTTAGCCACTGCTGCTGCTCTTTTGATGCAACACACTGTTGAGTTTGCTGATCCATGTGTTTAAATTATAGGAGCCCAGCCTTCATCTGTGTTAAGAAGGAAAAAAATAATTACAGAACACTAAAAAAAAAAAAAAAAGGGTTTAAGTATTATAAAAACCCCCCAAACAATCCAGAGAAAGCTACTAATTATCTGTCTGAGTCGGAATTAGGTAGCTGCAGAGAGGGAAAAGGCTTTTGTTTATTATCAAGAAAAGTCATTAAGTGGTTATGATGTGGAAACGGTTAAAATGAATGAGGTCTTACCTCTTCACTTCCCAGCTTTCAAGTGCTCAGGTTCTGTAATTGATGTTCTAGTTCAGCACAATAAGACCTGGCTTTGTGCTCACACAGGGAACTGGAGAAGGGCATTGAGACCTGGAGCAGGGAGCGAATCCGCACCAACAAAAACCTCCAAAGAAAGTCATCACTCTTAACCCAGATGTGTTTGAATTCAAGCCTCGTACTGAGAAAATAACTCCCACCTATGGCAACCCTACCTATTTGTTGTGCTTTTTTGCACAGAAGGAAGACCTTTGCCTTTGGGGTCCGTGGGACTGGTGGCCATGAAGGGCTGTTTTGAAGCTGTGGTGGTTTTGCAAAGAGGGTTTCAGAAAACTGAGGAGAGCATTATAAGATTTGGCTCAACCTACCAAAATGCTGCTAATCAGATAGCTTCTGTCATGAGAAAAAATAATGAAATGCTTTTAGGACAACATTTTCCCTGCAGTTACTTCCCTTCAGTGGTGGATTTTGCCAACCATATGCAGATTCCCATATGAGACAACACCAGTGTGTCAGGTATAAAGTCCCATCTTACCCTCCTTGCTGAGGGGACTTCCACTCCTGCGGGGATGCCTCCAGGACCACACCAGCTCCCCAGGCCCGTGGCTATCATCTTCCAGCCATTTCCTAATGTCCCGCTTTGATGTCCAAGTACAATACAATTCAGGGGGCTGGTTTCATTGATTAGCATACAAATCACACCCAGAGACTGGGTGCTTCCTGCACTTAATCATCCACTTGGTGCACTTCAAAGAGACCCATGAAAGATGACTTTTTGTTTTTACAAAGACAAACAAACAAGATCCCAGACGGGAAAATAAAACAACCAACCGCCCCCAGATGCAAGAACAACATCGTCTGGGGTTTTTCTGCTGATGTTTTTTTCAGAGTCTGGAAAGCTCCACCACCTTCCCCTTGTCACAAGAAGAAATGTTTCACTTCAGTAACCAACCAAATAAATACACGTGAAGCTCCTAACCTTGAGAAGAAACGTCCTTGCTTTCAGAGGAGAGCAAGTAACCCAACACCTGGAGAAGCAAGTGCATTAGCCACACAATTAAAGCCTGTTAACACGAAACCTGGCCTTTTCTCCCAGATAGACATCTTGAGTTAAATGTGCTGGAAAATCAGGACAGCAGAAGCCTGGCTTGAAAGAGCCGCATGGCCTTTTCCTTCATGCCTTGAGGTGACATTATCTTAGGCTGTTCAGCTTCTGCCTGGATTCCCAACCTGCAGTGTCTTCTGCTGCAGCAATACATTTTCTAAAGGTTGACAAGAAGTTCACCATGACCTGGCAAGTGGGCTCTCAGCCCAGACAACTAACCGTATCCTGGGCTGCATCCAAAGCAGCATGGCCAGCAGGTCAAGGGGTGATTTGCTGCTACTCCACTCTCGTGAGATCCCACCTGTAAGTGCTGGGTCAAGCTCTGGGACCCTCAGTGTAAGAAAGGTATGGACTTGCATGAGTGGGTCCAGAGGAGGGCCATGAAGATGATCAGAGGGCTGGAACATCTCTGCTATGAGGACAGGCTGAGACACTTGGGGTTGTTCAGACTGCAGAAGGCTCCGTATCTTCTAGCAGCCTTGATCTTCTAGCAGCCTTCCAGTACCTAAAGGGGGCCTACAGGAAAGCTGGAGAGGGACTTTTTACAAGGGCATGTAGTGATAGGACAAGGGGTAATGGCTACAAACCGGAGGAGGATAGATTTAGATTAGATGTAAGTTCTTCACTGTGAGCATGGTGAGACACTGGCACAGGCTGCCCAGAGAAGTTGTAGATTCCCATCCCTGGAAGTGTTCAAGGCCAGGCTGGATGGGGCTTTGAGTAACCTGGTCTAGTGGGAGGTGTTCCTGTCCATGGGAGGGGGGTTGGAACTAGATGATTTTATGGACCCTTCCCATCCAAACCATTCTATGAAGAGTTGTAGCTCCTTGGTCATTTATAGCCAATGTATTTCTCCCCATAGTGTTTTTTTAGAGATGTACATGGACTTCGGCTCAAGTTCCCTTCAGGGACCTCTTAAGGGACTTGAGCACCACCATATTTCAGGAAATAAAAAGCTGTGGCCTTTGCAAAGGCTCTGAGGGAGCCCTGAGCACCTGCCTCCCTGTGATGCTTTTGAGCTGGCTCAGGGGGATCTGAAGACAAAAGGGCTCTTGCACAAATTTTCATGATTTTTTTCCCACCTCAGTGACTGGCCAAGAACCAGACAATAACCCAAAAAGTGTTCCTAAGAAAGAAAAGGCTTTACGAAAAGGAAACAAAGGAGTTTTCAAATGGAAAAGTAGGGTTTATAACTCCAGGTTTCCTTAGTAAAGCTTAATCTTATTTACCAAGAAGGATTTGGCAGGCGTGATTAGATTCCTGCTCTTAAACATGAAAACATTTATCTACCTGCTTAAACTGTCCCAGAGGAGGCTCATCTCTCTGCAACAGGTCAGAGCACCCAGAGCATGACAGCACAAGAAGGATGTGATCCTTCTCTGGCCACATGTACATCAGGGCAGAGGACGTGGCGGTCACAGAACTTTAGGGGTAACTTCTTGAGAAGTCCGTCTGCCTTCCTACTCCTCTGGGAGAGTCCTTGCTGCCACATCATGCTGGGGGAATCAAGGTTAATCAGAGAAGGCTGGAAACCTACAGGTTGAAGGGCAGGTGTTTTTGTTCCTAGAGGAGAGGTACACAAGAGCAGGGTTTAATCTGGATTTAAAATCTGGGTTATTTTATAACTCAGTTGGAAGCTACTCAATGGGAACACACCCAGAGAGGGCAGTTAGTGCTGCCAGCATTCAGCTGAGAGATGAGCTGTCTCCAAGGGAAGTTACTCAGCATGGCTGAGATGCTCTCTAGGTTCATCACAGGCAATATATGGAGGTCCCACTCTCCCTTCCTTTCCTCTCAGCCTTTCCTTCTTTAGCTGAACCTTTCTGGGAGCTGGTTCAGTTCAATAACCTAGTAGAAATACATAAAATCATAGAATAGAAGGGACTTTTAAAGGTCACCTAGTCCATCATAAGATGTACATGCTTGCTAAGGGATAAAAATTTCCCAGAGAAGGGGACACACTTGGTCTGTAGTCAGAACTGCTTTTTCACCCTCTTTCTCTTTTCCCATAGGGTCTGTCTGGTGGTCCCTTCTGCACCACGACTCCCATTTCTTTCAGTTACTCTTCCTGTCATTACCTCTTGACCCATTCTGGACACACACAGCCCCTCAGGTGAATTAAGTGTTGTCCTTTCAGTGCAGACCATCCTAAATCCCCTGTGACAGGCATTTCACTTTCAAATTTTTCAGTCCCAAAGTATTTGCCAAATGCCCTTACAAGCCAGAAATGCCCCTACAAGCCAGGCCAACTGCCTGTCTCCGTGCGTGCAGGAGACACAGGAGACCCTTCATCAGCTCCACATTTCCCATCGCTGCTGCCACTTTCTCTGCCTAATCACTTCGCAGCCCCTGCCTCCTTCCCCCACCAATTTGAGGGGTGGGTAAACAAGCACCTACTCTCAAGGGAGAATGTGTTTAACCAGGTTTGGTTTAACCCTGGGGTGTAAAGCACGTGAGAACATGGAATTTAGGGGTCCTCGCTCTCCATCCTCTGCAATGTGGTCCTGCTTTATTCACAGCCTTGTCTACTTGCTTTGCCTCTTACTTCCTATGAAAAACCAAGCAGAGAGATTAGACCTGTGTATCCCAACCTTTTTTTTTGCCTCATTTCTATGTAAAACTCTTATCAGTCACACCAGGAAGCCCAAAATGCTGCTGCTGCAGATTATTCACCTCACACACAGAGCTGGATTGTGCAGGCAGCAGAAGAGCAGACTCCCAGCAGAATCCAGATGCACTGTAGATACTCCAGATCTTCAGAAAGCAGCCTGGTAATACTTGTCAAAGTAGATAAAGAGCAGTGTAGGAGCCAGCAGACTGTAAAGCAGTTGGAAGCTTTTATGGAACACTTTACAAGGGGAAAAAATCTTGAGCTGCTGTGATTATTTTTTTCTTTAGAAGGTACCCAGATGCTAACATGGAGCAAAAACCGGATACTCTGCATGAACCATTTGTTCTTGAAAGGACAAATCCTGTGTACAGGGTCCATATTCTGAGATTTTTGAGTGACCATTGTGAATTCAGAGCAAGGATATGGAGAAGTCTGAAGCCACGGGGCTTGAAAATTCACTCGATAGATCTGCAGCTGAGCCTAGCAGTTGGAGACCAGCAAATGCATGGTTCTGTGTCCGAGATCTGCAACTTTCCCTTAGCCTCTAAATAAATAAATAAATGTTTATTTATTTATTTAAAAAAATTTTTTTTTTTTCTATTGATTTCTAAGCAAGTTAGGCTAGTCTATGGAAAAGTGAGCACCATTTAAATCATGCATAGCCTGAGGTTTAGGAAGGGTGGTTTTATCTCCTGTTCTCTACTTACATCCATGTGTGCATGGGGATAAGCTGGTCTCAGCTAGAGCAGCACCATGATATACAAGTTTTGGGGATGAAATTCAGCTTGCCAAATGTGCTAGTAGGAAACCAATAGATCTCTAAAGGAGATTTGATTTTCCATTAAGAGGATCTCCACATTTATCTACACCTGATACATGTGTGGTGAAAATAACCCATCAATCTCTCCCTTTTACACAGCATCGTGGTATTTTTCACGATGCCAGCCCTATTCCCCACAGCTACTTCAACACGTTCACTGTCCAGGTCTGCAGGCACCCCAGTGAAACCTCTTGCTGAATAACAGCAAGAAATGGGGAAAATAGCCAAAATATCCAGGGGTACAACTGTGGCTGTAGTTTCATGACCATGGGGTCCTTCTATTATCAGTGCTGGGCAAGGAGGAAAAGATTCCCAAGGCAGGTTACAGCCAGGATGGCTGCGATGGGCAGCAGGGTTTTTAAAGCACTAACTAAAGGCAGTGCCTGTTCCAGGAAGGCTTCCAGGAGCTGCCCAGGCTGAGACAGCTTCTGATGTAGCTGCTATTTCAGGTGACCACAAAAGGATGGATTGGTTTATTGCTGTTTTGTTAGCTATAACTTACTGTAGTTCATTGTTTTTCCCTAGAGTCCTAATTTTAAAGGAAAATTTGGTCTCTGCTTCATGAAGTGGGGTGATCAAACCCTCATGCCTCATGTGAAAACAGGAATCAGAAAACCCATCCTGTGTCAGGACCAACTTTAAGGATTAATCCTTGTGGCAGCAAAAGGTCCCCAGCAAAAACTGCTTTGGTGCAAGTCAATGAGATCAGGCTCCTGTAACAACCAAGCACTAGCAAAGGGCAACTCCCAAACCAAATTCTTGTTTTCTGTTTTTTTCATGCATTTCCCCCCCTCAATGAGTGTATGATCCAGTGCTTTAAGCAGGCTAATGGTAGCTGAGGTCATCCTTTCTGGTACTGAGGGAAGAAAAAGCACAGAGGATGAAAATTGCAGGTTTCCTGAGGATTGACACGCACATGCCCACAGCACTCACCACCAAAGCAACAGCAGTTGTAGTTGCCAGTGTTTGTGTCTCTCAAAGGATGCCAGTGCACCCAGACTCTCCTGTCTCTCTCTCTTCTTTTTCTCTCCGTCGGGAGAGTACAGCTCTTTCTGAACCTGCTCTAAAATAGCTGTCCAGGGCTGGCTGAATCCAAGTGAATGCACAACCCTACCCTGCTCCCTGCATGTAGCTCAAGCACCATAAGATGCTGGGATGCTTCAGAGGCAACTCAGTGTAAAACAGCCCCAGCATTACTGCCAGATTTCCGATGCACACTCCCAGAAGGTAGCTTTTGGGGTGGATACGATTGAAAGAAACCTCAAAAGCTCACCTCTGAATTTCAAGGATCAGAAATTCACACTTAAAATTCATTTAAATCTCCCTGGAAACTGTTTACCAAAGAAATCTGAACTCTTAATATGTTCTTTCCATGTTAGAACAGGTTGAAAACTGAAAGTTTGCAAAGCTGAAAGAGGACTGGAAGGCGGCTGAGGCTGGCAAAAGATCTTTAAAAAGATATTTTAAAAATGTTTTTCCAAACCTATGATTTTTATTTCCATGCTTGGAAGTATTTACTCAGCTCTTTTAGCTGGTGAGCAAAAGCCAGAAGTCACTCCCAGGATCTGCAGAAGAGAAGAGGTTCTTTCTGTAGCTTTCAAAGTGTTCCTGGGATTTTGATGAGGGAAAAGTTTTCAGGATGCACTTCTTCTGAAGGAGTTTTCCAGAACAAATAGTTTACTGCAAAACAAACTCACAGAGAGCTACAAATTCCTGTCGAGAGATTAAAAAAAACCCTATTTCTACATGGACAGAGCCAAAACATTGATGGTTTACATTTCAAGAAACGCATTTTTGGCATATTTTGATAAGGTAAAGAGGATTGAGTACACTGAGACTATGTAGCAAGCTCTGAACTTTGCCCAATGCAAAGTGGCACCTATGGAGATGCCTCCTACATATTCCATTTGTCAGCTTATAGATGAAACTATTTTGAGTGATCGTTGGTTCACTGACGGCCCCGAGATTTGCCAGCTTTTCAATTTTCACTTCAATAAAACAAAAAACCCCAAGGAGAACACTTTCTCTTTTTAATCATATCCAGCCCTGTTTTCTGTAATGAAGAACTTATTTTCTGGCCCCAAGAGAGCCATTTTTTGAATGTCACTTTCAGATGGCGGGATAAAAATCTCTGCAATTTGCAGAAAAGGACTGCGACTGCCATTTGCAGCTTAAACCACTTCCCAATTTATTTATGTTTTTCGGGCTGTTTACATTTTTCAGACATCCCAATTCATCCCATTCACACTCACACCCAACAAGCTCATTTTAGAGCTGCAAAAGTGTGCTCTGTACCAGCCCCGGGAGAGACAGGAGACCTAAGGCAACCAAAAGGTTCTTGGATCAAGTCATCTGTGTTAAAGAAAAAAAAAAAAACAAAAAAAAGGTGGTTGGGAATAAAATCACATTTTCTGGGGAATGAGATCACTGAACAGCAGCATTAGCCAGGGATGGTGCAAGCCCTTCAATTATGCCAAGGCAGCTTTGCACTCTTGAAGCTACCTGGGAGGCTACAGGACCCTCAGATCAGCATGGTGCTGTGTGGAGAAGGAAGGCAAGAAAGAAGGACATCCTTAATTTGGCTGAAGAGCAGCTGGTTTTCTTCTTAATGTAATTAGCTCCTCCAGCAAGCCCTTGTGCTGGGAGTCAATGAGGCTGAAGCACACTTGGTGCAATTCAGAAGTGACACATCAACCACTTCCATCAAATGCATCAAACTCGGGAGGGCTCATTTGTTTGTTCTTTCCAATATTAAAGACAAATTTTGTTTTAGACTAAGAGCCTTTTCTAGTGCAACCATCCCTCGGGAAGGAGCTGTGGCAACGTGAGAGTATTCCATTAGTTCCCTGCTCTACATTACTCAGGGAAAATAGGGAGTTCATGTGAACAGAAGGTGCATTTAAGAGCTGGTTGGAAGGGGGCTGCATCACTAACAGTTTTGGGCCCCTCCTTTATCACATCTATATCAACTTCAGCTTTGCATAAAGCTTTCTTACCTTAGCAAAGCTGCTCCATCTTCAACCTTCAGCTCTAAAGTGGTATTTATATTTTATTGTCTTGGTATTTTAACACCTAATGCTTCCTTTTTTTTTTTGTTTGTTTGCCTCTTATTACAAGGCAGAAACAAGAAAGTAGAAACCAGTTATTATTAAGCTGCCTCATGACATCTTTAGTTAAGACCTCTTCTTACCAGCTTCTCCCACCCTCCAGCACTTGGATAGAAGTGTTTGCTTCAGCAGACATGATTTTTCCTGCTTTTGCATCTCTTTTAAAGACAACCCAAACCCTCAAGGTATTAGCTGGTGGGGAAAAAAAAAAAAATAGGAAAAGTATGCATCAAAAAAGTGAAAAAAACCTAACCAAACAAAATATTTTGGACAATCTTTTTGGACTCAGTTTTGATTGTTGGAGAATTTCTTCGGTCCAGGATGGGACTCTTGATGCAGAGGTGGAAATAAACCTCTGACCTCTGTTTGTGTGATCTAGCCACCTACAAGGCAATGGCTAAAAAAATCATGTAATTAATCTCCAACCCTGGTAAAAAGGAAGCAAAATACTGAAATATAGCAAAATTTGAATCTAAAGCATAGTCATATGCTCCTCACACAGCAATGGAAGAAGAAAAGCCTCAGCTTCTTTAGCAAAACCCTTTCTGCAGGCCTACAGGTATCTCTCTCTCCTCTCTACCAGTCATAGCTTGGGAGCTTCCTGTGCTGCATGTTGTCACAGATTTTTAATGCGTGCATTGGTGGGCAATGTATAAAATGCTTATCCCTAAAACTATTACCTAACCAGTCTTGGAAAGCCTGGGCTATCTGTGAGAAGATAACTCCTTGTAATTTCACAGTAAAAGAAATGTAGGACCTCTCCAAATCTATTTTACCTCATGCATACTAACTAGATACACTCAGGCTATAAATACATTGCAGTGCCAAGCAAAGCAAAATAATTTAACCCTTATCTTGCACAAAATTAAATACTTGGAGGAATAATTACCAAAAAACAGCAGCAGGGCTGTTTGTCACTGGTTTATGACCAGTTAAAAAGCTACATGCAACACCCAGCATCCCATTCCTGAAATTGGAAAGGAACTCTCATTTAGGTACAAGTTTCAACTATGAGGACTAATAGAAAAAAAGTGTAAGAAGTGGTAAAATGTCTGTGAAGTCTTAATTCCTAATGAACTCCAGTAATCAGAGAGCCTAGCTGAAAGGAATCAGCAGAGAAGGTGGAAGAACAAAAGACTGCCGCAATTTCTAGCAGAAGGTGGTTAAACTCTTAAGTCATCTGCACACCTCTTACAAACACAAACAAGCACGCTGGCTGGCAAATTCTTAGGAAGTTTTAGGAGCCTGAACACCATCGTGGAGGGAATAAAACAAAAAGGATTTTTTTTTTTTTTTTAAATCTACAGGCTCCCCCATAGAGTTTTGAAAGCATTCTCATCTTTGCAAGGGCTGCTAGCAGTTCTCAGGATGCTTATTACAACTGGAATAATAAAACCCCTGCTCCTTATCTCCCAGAAAAGTCCAAAACAACTCCATTAGTAATAACTTAACAGACCTGAAAAAAAAAAAAAAGCATCCATTTTAGTTCAGCTATGACTCTGATGTTCGCAGAAATGCTATTCAAAACACTTCCAACACAGGCATGGAAATGAAAAAAAAATAATAAAAATCAAGCAGAGACAAACAATTCTCTCGTAAATTTTTTTTTCCACCGTTTCTCTCTCAAGAATAAGCGTGTATTTGTATTTTGTAGACAAAGCAAAGCAATTATTAGGACATTTCCATTCAAAAGGAAATAGATAAACAACTTAACCATTTATTTGACTGCATTGTATTTAGACAGCTTGTACATTTCATAACCCCACTGTTTTTGTTCTCATCAAAAAGGAAAAAGGGACAGAAGAATATAATCCACTCAAAACAGCAGTCCAGTATTTTGAGATACACTTGATAGTTTCATAGATGCCCACCTGGTACCTGAACTCCAGTATTGGTTGTAATGTTTATACAAGACCTGACATTTTTCTTTGTTCAAACATAGCACTCGGGTTTTAGCAATGTCTTGCAGTGCCCTGAAAAATAGTTGATGTTCTATGCAACGCCGATTAGACTATGCCTACTTATCTTGAAGGTGATGAACCTGGTCATTTCTTTCAAAAACAACAACATAATGCAAACATCCACACTGACATGTCAGCCAACAGCAACGTTTGAGTGAATTTAAACATAAAAGTGATCAAACTCCTTAGTTAGATTTGTCAATGCAAAAGGCGAGGGGGAAGAGGACTGTTTTAGCAACAGACATGAGAAATAACCAACTTTTCTTTGCTAGATTTCTTTAGAAAAACCTATTTTGACCTCTTTGCAAATTCAGAACTTCTCACTCCATATCCTAATCCCAAGCAACACAGAGAACAAATTTCTTTCTTTTAATACGAACCAACACATCATAACAGCTTCAGTATCTTCCGTAGTGAACTGTGTGTTACACAGCAGCAACATCAGAACCTCTTTACAAGAAAGGTGCCAATATTTTGCGCAGCGCATTCAAAAGGCGCACGGCGACAATGACTTCTTACAATAAACAAACAGAATTGTATTTGAAGTTTGCTGAGGAAGAAGAGCCGGTTTTGTCAGCGCCTTCATGAAAAGTGACTTCGAGCAGCTTCTAAGTCAGCTTTTGAATCTGAAGACACCTGTGGCTTAAATATTAACCAATAGAAAAACTTGCCCGGCTGGCTTTTTGGCTTTTAGACATCAGCAGAGACACAAGATAGCCTAGTTTGCAATTTGCAAGTCCAACGGCTGCTACCAAGGTAGAAAACCTCTCTGATCTGTCTCTGTAGTTCAAACAAGCCAGAGCAGTCACTACCTCCAGGACCACCGTAACACGGTCGAGAGAAATCTATATCCACTGATTTAACACTGATTTAAGTCTCAACTATGGACAAAACCTCCTGAAAAGCTGCCCAGAACTGGCAAACCTGAGGGATTGAGGTAAAATGGGCAGAAGGTTTTATGTCACGAGGCATTAGTGGCAACGTAACAGGCTTTACACTGAACTCTGTGTCCTGTGAATAACGGACTCGAGCACCATTTTAAATACGAGTTTTCTTTACTGAAGGGAACAAACCCCCTCAAAAGCACAAGCAGAAAACTCAGAAGGGCCAATTTCCATTAAAAATCTTTATTTTCAAATACAACTCATAATTTGTACATGGTAAGAAACGCCCGTCACCATGTGTGATTGGTCTGTGCAAAATAAGGCTTTCCTTTAAATCCAGTTTTCCTGCACAGGGCTCTTTGCTGAATGTTACTGGAGGTAGGGGTTTTGATGGTTTTGTTTTTAAATGTACAGTAACTAGCAAAAAAACCCAAACCAAAACAAAAACAAAATCAAAAAAGTAATTAAAAAAACCAAACAAAAAATAAAATAAAAAACCCCGCAGCAAAACAACAAAAAAACCACCCCAGCAACAAAAAAAAGCCAACAAACCAACCCCATGACTCAAACCAAACCCTAAAAAAAAAGATTATGAAAAAAAGTGTAGTAAGGCAAATCTGAAGAGTACGCTCAACTAGAGAAGAGCAGATTCACTGAGAGTTTTCCACAGATTACATAGGTTCTTCCACGAGTCAGCTAATACCCCACACCCCAAAGTGAAAAAACCCAACTGATTCACAGACCTGGGCACTGAACAAGAAAGCCTAGACACTGTAATTACTGGGGGGAGGGGGATAAAAAGAAAATATCTATTGGTATTGGTAAAACCTATGTAAGCCCAATTAAAGAAAGGAAAAGGAGGGAAAGGAAAAAAAAAAAAAAAAAAAAAAAAGAAGAGAAAAGAAAAGAAAAAGAAAACCAGAGCAAGAGTGAATGCGAGAAAGAGGAAGGGAGAAAGAAAGAGAGAATTCCTTCCCTGCTGCTTTGATTTCGGAGGGAAAAAAAGTCCCCCAATAATTTAGCTCATGTAAGTTAAGAGAAAATGAGAGAATCTAAAAATAGACAAAAAACCCCTTGAAATTTATTTCCACACCAAGCAACCAACATTGAATGAATTCAAAACCAGGAAGCAAAGGAACCTGAAAAAAAAAAAAAAAAAAAAAAAAAAAAAATCTGTTCCAACTATCTTAAAATAGCTTTTTTTTTCCAGAGCTTCTAGCAATAATTTTGATTAAATAAAATCATACCAATTTACATTAATTTTCTCTATCTTCTTTTTAAAGTCCCTCGCTCTTTTACGGAAAAAAGTGCATCCAAAACCAGCAGAGAGTTACTGGTGACATCAGGTTCTCTTTTAGCAGCTACTCAAGGTTTTCAAAATAGCTTACACTTCTTGCTATAAGAAAAGAAGGGCCTTCCAAACTTTTGTTTGGGAGAAGTATCCAAATTATAAAAATCTGAAATAATTTATTATCAAATCCAGAATTTAAATAAAAGCAGAAATTTTCTTGCAAAGACAATTGAAGAAAGTAAAAGAATTAAAAGCATGCACTCCAAACTCAGAGGTGAAGACAAATATACTTATCTATACAGGCACTGGCAGACGCAATTTAATTGTTACTGTTACTCATTGTAACACACACCCCACCCTACAATACATTTTTTCATTCACTAATCACTGAGGTACCAATATTTAAGAATGGAAAATTCAATAGTTGAAAAATAAAACCTAAAATTGAAGCCTTTTTTTTTTTTCCTTCCAGAAAACTATGGCAATTTTTGTATGAAATGTTAGTATACTTATAGAATTTTACAATCTACATTGGCTTTTTGTTGTGGTTTTTTTTTTTTTTTTACTGGAACCAAAAGTCACGTTCCGCATACAGGTTCTCTGATAAAATGTTCACTGTGTATGTCCTACAGTCAGTAGACTTGCAAATGAATGAACATATCTTGGCTATCAAACTGGCACATCTTGCTGGTACCAAAAGAACTCAGAAGTTTGAAACAATCGGTTTTAATTCTGAACAAATGCGCCATGCCAAAGTGCAACAAATATGTGCGACACTCAATGAGACACTGACAGAAAGAGCTGCATGGAAATTACTAAGTCCACCTGCAAAGCAATTTCGTACAAATTGCATTGCATGCAAAGGACAACTCTGCGCTGTTGGGACGTCAGTTGCTTGATGTGATGGTTTCTTAACGCAGCCATAGTTTAAGACGCAGTGCATCAACTCCATTTAAATAGTATCTGAACAGCCTCTTGTCTCGCACAAACCCAAGGTTTTCATAAAGTTTCAAAGCAGACTTATTTGTGATTTCTGTTTCCAATACAACCTTTAAAGGAAAAAACAAACAAACACAATCGTATCATATTAGAATGCAGTAGCAATTACATGACTACTGAAACAAAGTTTTTATTTAAAGTCAAATTACTGAGTGGAATGAATTTTTTCTTGTCCTGACATTCAAGCAACCATTGTCCATTCCCACATGTAAAAAAAACCCAAGACAATTAATCAATAATTGTAACTGTAAACAAGTTTCACTCCTATCAAGATTTTAATACTTTGCTGTAAATAGTATTTCACCTCATTACCTTAGCTAGAGTAAAATCAAACACAAAATAAAACAAACCCCCCAACACCACCCCCCTAAAAAACAAACAAAACCAACCCACCAAACAGGGTTCAAAACATACTCTGAATTTTGAATGAGCAACTGAACTTTTGCATGTCACAAGAACTTGGCACATGAGGCTTTGTTTAGTCATTTAATATCTTTGACCTCTAATTTTAGACAGATTCAGACCTAGATACAGGCTCCAGCACTCAACTAGTTGTCAGACCCCATGTTTGCAACAAATATTTGCGCTCAACACAAGTCTCCCAAGCTCAAGCCGGAGTACACACCAGGAAGAAGCAGCAGCTTTTTCTACCTTTCCCCTTCCCCGTGTTGAGAAAACTCCAGTTGTAGGAAAACCTGTTGTAAACAGCTCAGACCAAACCTAAGTGTAAAAGTAGTCTAAATTAAGCTGAGACTCAAAATTTGTCCCAGAAGTCTCAATGTTAACCAGAAGTTAATGATGAAACTGCTGGAGTATGTTCCTCTGAACTGTTTCTCCCCTCCCCTTTGCTCCAAAGGCACTGAACAGAGCTCTGCTGCAGCAGGTAAGCTGCATACCCCCCTCTAACTAATAAAAACTTGTTTTCTCTCTTTTCTGTTGTCTGACTCAATTATTTAAGGATTCTGCTGTTAAGGACAGATGATGGTTGCGCAAGAGCACAGAGTGAACTAATAAGCTGACTAGACTACATACAGTCCCATGACAATGTACATTCATGTACTGAACAAGAGCTGATGGACACTGTAGAAAGACCATACAATGAAAATACAGCCTAAGCAATTTCTGCAGCAAACCAGTGATCACTGCTGGTGTTAAGTCCACTAATGGCTATTTCTAAACCTGCATTTGATACCCGCTCTGTTTATTTAGGACTATGCACGTAAAAGTCCCCAAGTCCAAAAATAAAGAAGTCACCTACCCCACCTCAAAACCCTTCTCTTCCAATAAAAAGCAGGAAAACTGGTAAACATCCTCCCCACTCCCCCCAAAAGCAGGAGTAAAATATTGCCCTGTATCTGTAGAACAGTTTAAGACAATCTGCTTTAGGGACCCCATGACCCCACTGCCTTCAGGCCCACATCTCCACCCCCCTCACCTCTTCTGCCAGCTCACTAGCATTGCTGCTGAGCTACTTCAAAAAACAACCTGGTAGAAAACCTTTCTTTTTTTTTTTTCCTCTCCACTACTTTACTCTTCTTTCTCTTTTTCTATTCGTTTTTCACAGCCTGTGGAATGGCTAAGCCAATGTAAAAGAGGAAGGCAGCCAGCAGTTAGACTGGTCACCTTCACTAGGATTTAAAAATCCTTTTAATGTACATACGTGACCATTAACTCAAGTTTCAAGCCACTCTAACCACATTCCAATGGATGATTTCCCCTTATGCTTCTCAGTGTAAGAACGTTGAAAGAACAGTAAACCTGGGGCTAACAACCCAATGAACAACGTAAGACTTAGAAGTAGCTTGTTTTCCAAAAAGGAAGAGTCACACATTAAAATATTAAGTCAGTTCTTAAATTACAGCAGGACAGTCTGTTGTACCTGCACACTTAAGACAACCTAATTAAATTCTTTGTCTTATGACAAGAATTTGAGATTGAATTTCTCTAGCTGGTACCTCAAGGAATACTACTGTCAAGTCTTGTGACTTGATCAACTACTCTTGACATCCTTACCCATTAAAATGGGTAACTATTAATTTATAACAAATCATGGAAGTGCAATAGTTTTGCTGAAGGGTGCTATTTTCTACACAGTTACGTACATTGTACAACTTCTTAATTCAAATTAAAACAAAGCATTATGCAAAAGAGGAAATCTGACCCATGTAAATCCACTGGGCAGGAGACCATTATTTGAACTCTCAGCTACAAGTGGCATTCGCTCTCAGAAAAGTTTAGTAACCTGGCAGAGTGATATAATGAGTCTGTATTCAACTGCAAGCTCAACCAACTTGCAATGCTACAAGACTCCTAACACTGCAGATCACTGAATTTAAGGGAGTGGTTAAAGGTTGACATTCAGGTTTGTTGGAATCCCACCGCCTGAGTGAATGCTCATCTTGAAAGCAAATGCAAGAGATTTGCTCTGGTATTTTTAAGGAAGACTCGGCACAGTGAAAAGTAACTCTCTGATCTCAACATACAATGTTGATCTCAAAGGGCTGAAGACATATTTCTATTATCTAAAAAGGAAACACGGTCGTATTTGATCCAAATTTCATTAGCTTCCTTTGTGAAGGATTCATCTCTTCCTCTGTGACACTTTCAGTTAAGCTCCAAACCTTCAATCATGACATTTATTTCCGGTCTTGCAGGGTCTATTTTGTTGTACATGTATGCCTGTTAAATCCTCTAATGAACACAACTGCATCCTCCCCTGGAGGCCAGCAAAGGTCCGATTGGGTTTAACGGCATTTTCTGCACAAGTTGCAGCTTTCTGAAGGTTGTTCCTTTCTCTTGTGTCTTAAATTTCATAAGCTTAAACATTTTATCTCAACTGTCTAATTTTAACCAGGTTTAGAAGCAAGAAAACCTCTACAGTGAGAGCAGAGTGCAATGTTACTTGCTAATATGTTTTCATAAGCCAAAGGAAAATAGAGAGGTCAAGCTTTCCTTCTTCTTCAGTTCAAATTCTGAACTCAAGTTTAGAAAACAAGTCATAGAATGAATACAGCCAAATCAAATAAGCCAATGAAGAACATACTCTCTCAGCACTCACAGAAGAGGTGCCATTTTTACTTGTAAGTCTGGCATATCAGACTCAAGTTATGGGTGCTGGTCCAGTGTTTAACTGCCTTAAAAGAAAGTTAGACCTAAAATACACTTAATACCTTAGATAAATTATAGATTAAAAAGAATCTAGGATGTTAATAGTTTGATAATTCCATATATGATTATATAGAAATATACATTTAGTTTTTACAAGCTTGGCACTGAATTAAAATGACATAAATCCTGGTGTGGTCAAAAACCTCCCGCTTTGAATCACTTCAAAGTTTCAATGGAAATTCTCATGAGGTTTTACAACTCCTTTGCACATTCTATATTTTGCTTAAAAAACAAACCTCTTAAAAAACCCACTTACTAAAGTCTTAATTTTGCTTAGTTACCAGTGACATGGTACTTGATTTTAGTAACATGAAACAGAAGAATTGTAAGCAGATTGGTTACGGGCATTTATTACAGATGGAAAACTACACATGAATGAAAAAGTCCTGCTTCTAATTGTGATTAAGGGATGTAACAGTCCCACATGAATGTCTTAGGCAGCTCAATTATTGAAAATTGCTTGTCAGTAAAAATGAAGCAAATGCACAAAGCACAGGCATCCAACTTGCTGGAGTTAGAGCGTACTTTTCTTTTTTACACTAGAAAAAAGAGAGTCTTTTCTACACTTTGGAGATGAGAGTAAAATATTCACCTGCAACTGATTTATTTCCATAGTTCACAGTTTCTATGCAACCAGCCCATAAAGTTCCTCTAAATCACTGTGAGCTATTGGAAACTCAGGCCATTAGAATCTTGAAACTCTTCAGTTGACTACCCCAAATATTAGAATTCATTAGCATCAAATGCCTCTGAAAGTCACTAAGGTTAAAACAACCAAACAAAAAAAACCCAAACCCAAAGATGCCTCAAGTTTTGTAATGTTATACCCAGACGCTCCAGCTTGAAGCATGCTGTTGAGTACTTCGTTCAGGCTTGAAGGTTATTTCTAGTTCAACCACCCACCCCCAACATCAGATCACTTCCCTCGTTTCTATTCTAATGTAGGCCATGGCCAGCTCCACGGCCAGCTCCTCCCCTCCACACAGATTCCAACCCAGTCAATACACTTCTTCACTTACCCCACAGCTTCCTCAAGCCAGGAAACAATCCCTGGCTGGAAGGATATTGCTTCTCAGCTTTGAAGCATGGTACAGAGCATAAACTACCTGTTAGGCAGCTGGCTGACCACAGAAACTTGCACTGTAAATCACTTGTTCCATAGGCCTGGCTTAGTTTATTCCCACATAAATAGCTTACAGGGGGGAAAAAAAAATGTCCTTAATTACTAAAATAATGCAGTATGCTTTGAAATGGCAGCACCTCAGTAGTGATTTTTCATATTAGTAGTGATTTTTCAAGTTGTTTTTCATCTATGGTGTGGTATAAATCTTTTGTTTTTCAGAACTCATGTTTTTTGATAGCCTAAAAGTCCAATATATGGTAGTTTGAAACCACACACAATAAGGCACTTATCAGATTATATGCCACAGTTATTAAAATAAAGTACATTTACTGCATCTATTCCATAATTAGATTGAAAGGAAGAGTTTCCAAGCAGCCTTTGGAAATTTTTCATGACACCCACAGCTGCATATTCACATTTTTAATCCTATTCTGAGCAAGTTTCAGAAAACAGCAATTTTTTGTTTAATTGCAGTTCAAGTAGCAAGATCTTTTTATTGTTATCATGCTTCTGATTAAGGGATCTAGAAAAAAAGCATCAGAGATGATTAAACTGTCTTCATGAGGTGTATAAATAAATTGCTGCAATGTACTACTACACATCTGATCAGTTCTAGGCATCAATTAGACATCCAGAAACCATTCTCCCCAAAACTGTTGGAAAAACTGGTGAGGGCAAGTGTCTTGGCTCTGTCAGACAGAGCTTTTCATGGGTGGATAGTTGGGTTTTTCAGATTCTGGTCATGACTGAAAACTCGGCAATCATGAGGTACAAGTAACTAACATTGTTATTTTGTACACTGTTTATCTGGAAGCCTATACTTGATGGCAAAAAAACCCCAAACCCCAAACCATGAAAAAATTGGCTATTTGGCTGTAGATAACCTGTACTGTGAAAAGGAAAACCACAAATACACCAGCTAAGTGTGGGTGTGCCTCTGCTGACCAGTGTAGAAAGTCAGAAATGGACTCTGCCTGCACTCCATGCTGCCTGGGCACAATGGGCTCCTGTTCCAAAATTCAGTGCCAGCACAAGACTCATCTGATGCAAAAGCCCCCAGGAAGCAGGGCATAATTAGTGCAGAATCGGCATCCCATAAACACAGTTATGCAGTTTCCAAAGCAGAACTGAAACTCGGCTGCATCTGTACAGTGCACACACAAGGAGCTTGAATTGCAGCACCTTCAATTGAAGAGCTCTCTGAAAAATGCCCTCTTCACCAAGTACAAAGCATTTATACAGCACCATAGATGATAAATCTTGGACTAAGACTTAATGAGGTCTCACTGCAGACTAGCCTGCAATCCTTATCACACGTATTTCACTTTTACAAAGCGAGTTAGAAGTGCTCTTGGACTAATATTACAGGGGTAGAAGAAACAGACACAGGAGAGACCGTTGTGTATATCTGTTAGAGTGTCCAATTTAAAAATTAAGTTGCATCAGAAGTCGTACACATACATTCAGAAATCATATGGTAATTACTGCAACTCTGGTAGCTTGAGTAGAAATAGACAGTTTTACTGCTCACTAAACACCAGGTGAATCACTTCACTTTTCTGAATCTCAATTCTCCCACTGCAATTTGAACTACTCCTCAATTATGTTTTAATTTAAAATCTTGAATACTCTACCAGTGGCAAATGAATTCAAGATCATAGAAAGCAACAGGGGAAAAACAAACAACATAAAAACACAAACAACCCCCCCCCCTTTTTTTTTTATTAGTTCAATGTAGTGACTAGTAAACCTGATTAGAGCAAAACACATTCCATACAATGACAGAAGCAACAAGCTGAAACAAAGACCTTTAAGAATTACAGAACTATCAGACTGCAAAATACTGTTGAAGCACAACAGAAATTAGAGAGGGGGGAAAAAAAAAATTAACAGACATAGTAAGCAGATGCATGAAGGAATCTGAAAGGAAGAATAAAGGTTTCACACAATGAATGAAGTCAGAACATATGCAGGGGTGCTGCATAAAGCGTAACACAATAAGTGGAAAAATAAACCCAGTGCCTGAAGTCCTGTGACAAAAACTGCAGTATTGCACGAGAAACTTCACCACACCACAGTAGGACAATGGAGGGAGCAGTTGAGATAAGATGACAAAGATCAAAGGATCATTAACTACGGAGACATTGTGAGCACTGTGTCGCTTCAATGTCAGGAACAAGCTAACAACTGCATTGTACCAGGGAGATGAGAGTTAAAGGGACAGATAATTGGATGAAGGAGGATGGACATAGGGAAAGATCCTTGCAAGTTAAACATGGCACATAAAAAGACTGTTAGTTGCTTTATATACATATATATATTAAAAAAAAAATTGTATTTAGTAAAAGGACAGACTAAGGGAAAGTTTGACAGTGATTTAGCCACTTTCCTGACATGCTACATAAGAGTTCTGTCACTGCTACGCACTACAGCTACGCACTGTCAGAACAGCCTGATGATTTGCTGTGATAAAACCACATTCTGCAATACTCCAGCACATACTGTTCCAGTATCTGTGTGTTCTCACAGCATGGCAGTGCTACACACAACATGCAAGGTACACTGGACAGTAGCACCTGAAACTAGAGGAATGTCTGCCCATGACTGAATGCTGAGGCAAAGTAAAACAAAACCTGAAATGTTGAATTTGAGCACTTATAATCAATTTAGAAAATCCTTCTCCTGTTTGTACCATATGTTTTTCTGAGGTTAATTTTCCTTATTATAAAAAGAGAGCTTCTTACCAACTCATTTCCCACCTAAAAAAAAAAAAAAAAATTCACATGGAAAAAACCCTGTGAAATGAATCCACATATAGGAGAATGCAAACAATTTACATGATAAATTTTTAATGATAAAATCTTACCTCATCACAATCTCCTTCAACCATAGCATAAATAGCTTTCTTAACCAAGTTTGTACCTGAAATACAGATTTTTGGTAAGTGTCAAGAGATACTGGTTTACATATGACTAATGTGCACTACCTACATGACATGACACCTGGGGAAAGCAGGGAGAGCAGAGAAAAGAAGGAAAGAAGAAGCTGCAGTCAAGTTTCAGTCTCAAGTTTTAACATTAAAATAATCTGCACAGTAACCCAAAGACTCAGCTTGAGTGCAAGATTCTTCTAACACAAGGATATTAGAAACAGGCTTCTAAGTTTAACATGGTGTTATATATAGTCTTCCAAGATGTGATTCATTCCTTTTTGTTGCATTTAAAGTCAAAATCTGCTGGCACGTACTTGAAGGACATTCATCTTCCAAGGGAATTTCCTCTTACTAAAACAAATACTTCTATTAGCAACAGAACTTTTGAAACCACTTTTCTTGTGGCTCACTCCCGTTTGGATTTGCTAGTATCTAATAATATGGTTGAAGCCCATCCCTTGCCCTCAGTCAAGTGTTAATTTAATTCTTTATCATTATTTTTGATCTATTTCACAACAGTTCTACAGATGTAACATCCCTACCTGTCTGTAGAATTGGGGTGAAATTGAAAGTTGATTTCAAAGATATTAGTGGAAAAAACTGCTGTTCAATGAAATTGCATAAATCTCACTTCCATAGGAAGGCTAAGGAAAAGGAAAAAAAACCCCAAGGAATCTAGAGAATGTTTTAAAGTATTCTCAAAGCTTTAATCAGTTAAGTTTTTCATTGAATGTATGACAAAACTGTACTATATTTAAAACAAACATTCAGATTAACAGCATACTTTGAGAAATGGCAAGGTGATAAATGTAGGAAAAAGTCAACATATATAATGCTAAAGTAAGGAAGACTTTAAATATCAATTCTATTTATATAATTCTAAAATAATGAACTGAATAAAGGGGGGAGGGGAAATGTTGCGGAGATCTTCATAACAACAGCATTAGTTTTTATCTACTTATGAATCCAAGCACCTGCAATTAAATTACAGCAAGCTCCTTCGTGACTCAGCTAAAAGGAAAGGAGACAGTGATTTCTTAGTATCCTCTTCCCTCTGCTCCACTATAAAAAACAACAATGGCTTTTGAATTGCACTGGAGGAAAAAAAATATGCACATGCTTGAATAGCCATGATAATATGCAGTGCTTCGAGTTTTTTGGAGTTTCTTTTTTGTTTATTGAAGAGGAGACCAAACACAATGGTACCATTCCTCAATGCATCACCAAATTTTTCCATTGCAAGTTAATTTTATTTCTTTAAAAGAAAAAATACTTTACAAAAGTATGAGCTGTTCAGTGGGAATGAATGGTGAAGCACATTTCTAGGTGTTAAAACTGACATCTATGTTTTGTTTAAAATATGTAATTTCACAATAACCAACACACACAAAAAATTTCCATAAGAAAACCACGTTGATACTGATGAATGAGGGAAGGCAAACTCCCTGTCAAGAGTGATTTCTTTTATCACGTAACTTCCCAACAAAGCAGATTTCCATTTCAGTCATTCCATCAGCAATACACAACTATTTTTCTTCACTTATTAATACATACATTCCACCCAACAGGCAATATATGCATAAATTATAGGGGAAAGCCAGGGAATAAGTTCAGTGAGAAAAGACAGAGCGAGGACAAGATAGAAATAGAGCAATGAGGGCACATATGAAAACTCAAAGCAATGCCCACTGCTGTAATTTGACAGTGGCAATAGGCAGAGGTAAGGGGCTACTGCCTGCCTTTTTTTTTAGCTTTATCATATCCCAGAAGTAAATATCACAGGGCACTGCAGGTTATTTAAACAAAACAAAAGGCCTTTTGGGAGCTTGTGTGGTTTGAGTAAGGCAGGGATGGCAGACAAACCACCATGTCTAGAAGTTGAGTTTTGCTTAAATGTTTATGACAGCTACAGTTATCCCAAGTACAGGACTTAAGTAAGAAATGAGCAAAAAAAAAAAAAAAAAAAAAAAAAAAAAAAGGGCTATTCTCCCCATTCCCTTTTCTTCTATTTTTGAAATCCACTGCACACAGCGCTCTATA